>PVKA01003360.1:78806-111109 GCA_004027165.1 Ctenomys sociabilis
GAGAACAGAAGACCTAAGAAATACTGCTGAATGTCATTCATTTTCTTATTTATTTTTTTTTTTTGAGACAGGGTCTCACTATGCAGTTCAGGCTGGCCTTAAGCTCACTTTGTAGCTTAGGCTGGTCTCGAACTCACAACAATCCTCCTGCCTCAGCCTCCCGAGTGCTGGGATTACAGGCATGCGCCACCACGCCCGGCTTTACATTTTCTTATTTTAAAAGTGCCTAAATCACAGGACCAGGGAACTGCCTCAGTGGAATAAGCACTGCCCTGGCAAGCACAAGTTCAACCCCTGGTTCTACCAAAAAAAAAAAAAAAAAAAAAAAAGAAAGTGCCTAAATCATTTTATTGTTTCCAATTAGTAGTCCCTATTAATTATGTTTTATTGGTGAAACAATTGATATTTTAAGGCCACCTGGTCAGACTTTAACTTAGACACAAGAAAGGATATTAATTAGTGTACTTAAATTCTCTCTATAAAAGTCTATTAACTAAAATACTAAGTAAATTAAACAGTAGCTATATCTCAGCTCAGTCATTCTGTCTGTCTATCTGTGTGTCTACCTATCTAGTACAGAGTCTTGCCATGCCGCTAACCTGGGATTATAGGTATGAGCCACCACAGGGGTGAGATGATGCACCTGGGGTTCCAGGGCCCACAAGGCATGTGGCACCTACCGTGGATCAAATCTGGGTCCTTGTTCTGGCCAGGCAGACTGCTGAGCTATCTCCCCAGCCCTTAGCTTTGTCATTATTATTAGTAAAATGAGTTGATGAAGTAGTAGCGAGTTCAACAATTGTTTATTTGTGAGAGACATGAATTTATGCTTTAGTAGATATTTGTTTAGACTATTTCATTAAAATTACAGAATATTAGGGGATAGTAATATATATATATATATATATACATACATACATATATACATATACATATATATATATATATATATATATATATATATATATATTTTTTTTTTTTTTTTTTTTTTTTTTTTTTTTTTTTTTCAGAACCGGGGATTGAACTCAGGCTCTTACACTTGCCAGGGAAGTGCTTATTCCACTGAGCCATCTTCCCGGCTCCAATAGTAATAATTTTGGAAAAAATGTCATCAATGCTACTATTGCTACTATATCAACAAACATTAATGTTTTTCCATATTAGGTTTTTTCACTTACATGATTTTATCTGGTTCCTTAAATGCCATTCTAACATGATTCTCTGGATTACATTTATCAATCTGTTTGAGTAGGCATACATTATTATAGCATATGGATTGACAGTTTTTAACCTTTGCAACAATTTTGAATATTTGGATTTTTTTCTAATATTTGGCTATAAATTTCTCAATATGTGACAAATTCCTTGAAATAGAATTTCCTCTCTTAAACTAAAAACTATATTGAAATACATAGATGCCACTCATCTAAAATTTGCAGGTCCATTTTTTTTTTTTTTTTTTTTTTTTTTTTTTTTTTTTTTTTTTTTTTTTTTTTTTTTTTTTTTTTTTTTTTTTTGTGCTTGATTCATAAAGTTGTGAATTATCAGTATTGAACTTTAGGGCATTTGCATTAAAATTCTATTATAATTACCATTTTTTCCAGAATCCCCAAATGTAAAGCCACTGCTGGTCTACCTCCTGGGTGTGCCCACTGCATATGAATGGAATCATATAATATGTAGTCCTTACTGATTGGCTTCTTAGCCAGTCTACAGACTTGTTGCCTAAAAGTGTTGAATATCTTTTGATGTTCAGTTAAATTTAGTACACATCTGTAATTCCTGAAGGTTTTACCAAATAATAGTCCCTATAACGACAGAGTCATTTATTTATTCATTGGCTGATGTACATTTCTATGATTGTTTTCCATTTTTAATTATTATAAAGATTCCAGGGGCATTTATATATAAGTCCTGGTGTGGAAGTACATTATAATTTCTCTTGCATATATATACAGAGTTGAAATGACAGATCATATAGTAACTTTATATTTTATCTTTTGAGAAAATTATCAGTTGTTTTATAAACAGGCAGAACCATTTCACATTCCTATCAGCTGTACAAGCAGATTCCAGTTATTCCAAATCCTCGCAGGCTTGTTAGTATTGGCTGTTTATCACCAATTCTAACAGGTAGGAAGTGGCATCACATTGTGGCTTTCTTTTGTACATACCTGCTGCCTAAAAATGTTAAATATCTTTCTATGTGATCGTTAGAAATGTATTTATATATATAAAGAAATTGTTACCCAGAAACTTTGTCCAGGTTTTTAACTGGTGTTCTAATTTTAAATTCATCTAGATAAAGCTCTCCTGTCAGGTATATGATTTAGAAAAGGTTCTGCCACATTGTACTTGTCAGTCTTTGATGATGTCCTTCAGAAAGGTTTTAAATTTTGTGAAATTACAATTTGGACATTCTCCATTTCCATCTTCCTTTTATAGTCATATCCAAGTAACTTTCCTTGATACTAGGAGACTAATATTCAATGACATATTTCTTCTTAAATGTTGTTTCATGTCTATGTTTACATCTGTTTTCAATTAATTTTTATATGGATATACTTATGCAAATGTCTTTATGTGCGGGCATCCAATTATCCTGGCACCATTTTGTGGACACACTGTTCTTTTACTGTCAAATTAGTTTGGCAATTGGTTGAAAGTCATTTTCCTGTAAATGTGAGTGTTTATTTCTGAGCTCTCAGTTCTGTATCATTTACATAGATGCCTGTCTCAATGCATATCAGCTTTCATGGTTATTGCAGCTTTGTAGTCATTTTTGAAACTTCATGTGTGAGTTCTTCACCTTCGTTCCATTTTCCAGGGTATTTTAGCTCTTCTTGGTCCTTTGCTTTGCCTTTGAAAGTTGAGGAACAGTTTCTCATTTTAAGAAACCAATGCTTTCAGGTATTTTGGTTATCAATGTGAGTGGAGTAAGAGACCTTGGAGAATGCGTGGGTCAAGGGCCTGTGGGATCCTCAGAGTACACATTTGCGAGGGTCATAGTGGGATGTGCCCCTGGGAGTTGGGCCCCTGATGAAGGCTGGGGTCATCAGCTGGAGGAGGCCTGGGAGAGCAGCAATCCGCAAGGGCATGGCAGCCCCACCCCGTCCACTGGCTGCGCTGAAGACAGCAAGGTCGCTCTCCCAGGGCCTCTTCTTGTCTTGGGGTCAGCCAGCCATGGACTGACCTCCGAGTTTTAAGTTGTGTAGGTCAGGCGTGTTGTCCAAGCAACTTGAAAGTTGGCAGATAACCCCAAAACATTTTGGTAGGAGTTATGATGAATTGCTAGAAACATAGATTGTGATCTGAATACTGTGCCGCCGAATACTGAGGTAATAGCTTTTTATTTGTCGAGTCTTCTTTAATCTTTTTAAATAGATTCACAGTTTTCCAGTTATAAACTTCATATTTCTTATGTTAAATTTATTCTTTCTTTGATACAGCTTTATTGAGGTATTGTTTATATATGAAGAAACAAGGATTCATTGGTTTTTATAGATTCTGGGGTCAATACTAAATTTATTTTTATTTTATCTTATTTGCAGTGATTTTTTAAACTTTACTTTTGGAGTTTATAGTAAGTAAACAGAAATATAATCAATTTTTGTTTATTGATCTTTTGTCATACAGCATTGCTCATTTATTATTTTGTGTTTGTAGTGGACTCTTTAGCGCTGTTCTCCATGCTACACTGTGCATTTACAAAGGGAGCTGTGTCTCCATTGCTGATGCACTTATCTTTTTCTGCTTCGTCTCCTCCTTTGCTCTTCTCCTTCCTTCCCTTCTTTTTCTCCTCTCCCTCCTGCTCCTTCTCTTTCCCACTCATCTCCTCTGTGTGTGTCTATCCTCACACCATGGTTCATTTTTGTCTGTTCTTCCTCTTTTCTCCTTGTCCTTATTTTTCCAAATTGTCTCCATTGTAATGTTGAACATGAGTGATGACATGCTTTGGCCTGTTTTATACTATAAGAAAAAATGAAATATTCATTCATTAACAATATTGTATCAATATTGTACCATCTATGTTGTTCTATTCTTGCTCTTAAAGGGGAAAATCCAATCATAATCCAATTACTATATGATATAAGCTCTTTTCGTTTTGTGGGTATATTTTATCCAGTGAAAAAATGTCCCACTTTTCCAGTGGTCTAGGTTTTATTATTTTTATTTTTTCTTGAGACATGGTCTTCCTATATAGTTCAGGATGGCCTTGGAGTCACTAAAAATCCCAGGCTGTCCTGAAACTCAGTGAGATCCTCATGCCTCAGCCTACTGAGCACTGGGATTACAGAAATGCAGTACCACACCCTACAATTGATCATTGTTTGAATTTTGTTGAATTTATTTTTATCTGTTGAGGAGATTATTTAGATTTGTTCTATATTCTATTGAATATTTCACTAATTATTTCCCAGCATTAATCTCATGAGTTTTTAAAATTTGCTTGTATTAAGGGATCCAGAACAGTACTTCCACAAAAGCCAGCACTCTATAAAATATAGTATAGTAAGGTATTTCTAGCATGTTAATGATACTTTCCTGTAGGCATAAGACAGTAAATGTCATCTGGTCAGATGTTATGGTCTCATACATTGAGGGATAGATCCTTACCTCATCTCACTTTTTGAAGACAATATGAGGATTTTTTTTCTGTAAATTTCTGCCAGAAGTCACGAGATTTCTGTGTTTTTCCTCTATGTTTAGATGTTAATATATAACACAATCCCTTTTATAGACCTTTTCATACTTGCTATTATTTTTGAGTGAGTTTTAACATCTTGTGTCTTGAAAAATTAATCCATTTTATCCAAGCTCTATAAATTGTAGCATAATTACTCATTGGATTTCCCCATAATCCTTTCTGTTTCTGCAATAACAATAGGGATATCTTCCTTCATTTCTGATTTTAATAATCTGAGTTTTCTTTCTTTTTTATTAGTCTACAGCAAGTTTTATCTTTTGGTTTTGTTGATATGGTCTGTTATTTTTCTGTATGTTTTTTAAATTTTATATTTTCATTTTTATCATTTACATTTCTATACTTATTTGAGTAGAGCTTGTTTTTCTTTTCCACATTTAAATTTGAAGTTTAGGTTATAAAATACTTTCTTTGTATTTGAAGTAGTCATTTAAAGCTATGAATTTTTCACTAAGAATTACGTAAGATGCACTTTTTATAAAGTTTTCCATGTTGTGTTCATTTTCATTCACCTAAATATATTTTCTAATTCCCCCTATGATATCCTTTCTGAGCCGCTGGTTATTTAAGGATATCTTGTGTAATTTCCTCTTAACTGTTAATTTGCCAGATTTCTTTTGTTATTGATTTATGACTCACCCCTTTTTGATCTGGAAACATAAGTCTGTAATCTTAAAACTTATGAGGCTTGATTTCCTCATTCAGTAGCACACACTAGATGCTGGCTGATTGCTCTGTTTTCCACAGTGCCTTCTGGCATTAATTTTTCTACCCCGATCCAGTTAAATTATGAAATAGTTTTGAGATCACCTTTTGAAGACTCTTCTCATCCCAGAAGAGATTATTTCACTGTCTTTTTCCATGGGTGTCCTCTAATGAAGTAGGTGGGCTGCATGTTGGCATGCTTCTCTGATAAAGCCTTCTATTAGCTGCTCACAATTAAAACCTCTACTATTATAGAAGGCATAGAGAAATCCCACCAATTTTCCCAACTGTGCTGTGTAAAGCCAGCTTCTTTGTTGGCAGCTTTGTGTGCTCCAGTCATATTGACTTCTTCCCTGGTTGGTGTCTCTGTGTCACTCTTCTTGGCTTTGGCTTGACCTTTTCTGTCCTGTGCTTCTGCACTCTTGGCTGAGGGCTGAAGGTTAGTGGCATCCTAGGTTTCTGGGCCTACCTTGCCTGGGTCAGTTTTCTGGTTTTGAGAGGGGGCAGTCAGAAGAGGAAGGGAACCCTTGCACACTCCATGCAGAGAAGCATATTAGAAATGTTGGTGCTCTACCCTTTCCAGTGAGCCTCTTTACTGGGAACCCAGGGGAGAACGGAGCCTACCTTCTTGGCTTCACTTGACTATACTAGAACTTCTGTTAAGGTCAACAGGGGTAGGGAGCAATTAGTTTGTGACTTAAGTGCCGCACTCTTATTTTTCCCACTACACTTTAATGGAATTGCTTAGGTGTACATTTTCTTCATGTGCCATATTCCCTTGGGTGAAATCACAGACTAATTATTTTCAAAAAATTTCATCAGTCTTCAATAAGTGAACTCCTTGGTCTTTTCCATCAAGATACAAATCAATAACATTGTTGAAAAATGTGATGTCATATCATTTATGGAGAAAATTTGGGAATAATACCTAATATAATGTTCTTTTATGTAGATGAGCAATACTGATGTGTGGTTTGTGTCTAGATGTACACCCAAAGCCTCAGGCAGTCATGCGGAGAGCTTTTTGGAGGCAGCTAAATTTAGTTTGTGGTTGATTCATTGCCTACTGCTGGGAAATGGGTGTGGGTGGTACACTCCCAGAGAAGGGAGCCTAGGTACAAGGAGCAAGAATAGCCTGTTTTCTGTCTCCTCCCTTTTTGCTACCACCATGAACTGTTGGACTTCTGCAAAGCCACTCTGTCTTAGAGCTAGTTGAGTATGTACTGAGACATCCACAAGTGTGAGCTGAGGAACTGCCTTCCTTAATTTTGGAGGGTGGGTATTTTGTTTTAGCAATGAGAGAAAAGTAATTAACTGATGAGTCAAGATGTAAGTAGTGTTTATTAAATTAATACATAAAAATTGGTGTGGTGACCACACAAAAAGTGTTATGGAGTTAGCGATGTAGATTATAAATATTTGCTCTGCTTCAGAAATTGCCTGTAATAGAAAAAGTTCTAAAGACTATACTTCAAAATCATAAATATTTATGGATAATATTTTTGAAAAATATGCAACTATGGAGACAGTAAAAAGATTAGTAAAGGGTAAGGAACAGTGAGTTATGAATCAATAAAACACAATTTTTAGCACAATGGCAAACACCTTTGTTTGATTTTATACTGATGGATACGTGGCATTATCTACTTTCAAAACCCATTGAATGCACAACAGTGAGTCCTAACATGAATTGTGAACTGTGGTTGTTTATATATTGATTCATTATTATTTATTTATTTATTTATTATTTATTTTAGTGTAAGGACTACCGGGTTTCACTACATAGATCAGAGTAGATCCAACTCGTAGTGATCTTGTTTTCAGCCTCCAAAGTGCTGGGATTACAGGTGCACACCACCACACTCAGTCTCACTCACCATCTCAGAGTGTCCCAGGGGCGGGGCTAGGAGGGCACGCCGGGATCTAACAATATACTGATTCTAAATGATCAAGTTTAAATAACATGCTATGTTTCTGGGGGGCTTTGATATTGATAGACAGGGGAGCAGTACATTCGTTGACACGTAGTGTCCATGTAAAATCTCTATTCTTTTCTCTAAGATTTGCTCTGAACATAACACTACTCTAAAAACTACAATTTATGTAAGGACAGGCAAGACAGCTCAGCAGAAAAGCGCTTGCTTAGACAAGCACAGCGGTCAGGGTTCGGTCACTGGTACCACGCGATGCGCCAGCCCCACCCCCTGTAATCCCAGCGCTGGGGAGGCTGAAAACCGGAGGATCACCAGGAGTTTCAGTTGCGTAGCAAGACCCTGCACATAAAACAAAAACAAAATTAAACTAAAATTTATTCAAAACATAATTTGATATAGTCTTTTAAAATTATTCACAAAAATACTTATTATATAAAAAACATGCCTTTCTTAAAACAGGACATTAAAACTTGGCATAATTTCCTATAGTAAGATTTATAGTTCATGTTCCATGTTCTTAACCAACAGAGTTTTTTTCCTCTCAGACTAATAGGTGCTATTTATAATAAAGCTGTCCTACTGATGCTTTTAGACGCGCCTGTGTCCTATATGGATATTCATTTCCTCTCTTACCATTTAATACTGATTTTTCTGAGGTCCCCATGAAAGAATAAGCTTGCATTATAGAAATAATCTAGAGAAGAGAAATGAGTTTTAGGCAATAAGGGGGAAGACAACGTTATTTAAATACTTTTCTTTAAGTAGCATATTTATTTTCACTGCTAAACTTGTAAAATCAAAGTCTGATTGGATTAAAGGAAAGGGCATTTCCTCAAAATGGGATACAAGTATCTATTAGATATTTATGGCAAGTTGTGTAGAGGATACTTAAGACCATAGAACCATGAGTCAGATATTGGTATCAAATGTACTTGGAAGTTTTGTGAGGGATCCATTTCTTAAAATGTGATTTTTACATTTTCATCAAATCAGGCATCACAAGATAGAATGAAAAGTTTTCATGGAATTTAAGGGTTAATTTATACTTGCAAACAGCCTAAAAAATCATTAAAAAATATAGGGGATGGGGGATAGCTCAGTAGAATAAGCACTTGCCTGACAAGCGCAAGGTCCTGAGTTCAATCCCCTGTTCCAAAAAAAAATCATTAAACAGCTTAGGGTATGTGGAAGGAAAATGTGAGAACTTCAGTTCATCATTATGGTCATTATTTAGAAGACTGATTGACTGATTCCTTGATTGATTAATTTATTGTGGTCTGGGGATCTAAATTGGGACCTTGTGCTTGCCAGGCAGGCATTTATGTCACTGAGCTATCTCCTTGGTCCTAAAAGATTTTTTTCCCTAAAAGAGTTTTGAACCCTAATTCTTTTTAACTCTGAAAATGAAACTTCATTTCCATTTATTTCTCTTGCATTTTCATGTAATTTCTGGAGATTTCACTTGCACTTAAGCACCTTAAAATGTTGCGAATTTGTGAGTAAGTATTGTGATTTTACATGTAAGTCACTACCAGTAGCATATAATGGCTCCAGTTTTCTAGAAAAACACCGTCCATCCAAAGGACACTGTTCAAGATGCCAAAACACTACTTAAGTTCACTTACATATTAAATATCTATGCATGTTTACAGTTATATTTTAGGAGTTAATTTCAAAATTCTCACATTTATGTTATTTTCTTTTTGTTTGAAGTAATAAAATGACACAAATAATAGAATTTAAACATTGTCCCATGTCACGATTGATTATGACTGAGTGTCAGCATCTGACCTTTGGCTTTCCACTTTCCAACTGGTAAAATGCAGATAACTCTATTACAATAAATGGGGAACAACTGATATTCATGTTTTCTCTAATACACTCCGTTCACTAGACAGTAGCCTGGAAAGAAATCATGAAGCATTTTGGCTATCTGAATGTGTTTTCTAAGTACAGAATAACCGTAATATTGAAGGATTCTTATACACCATAACAAATGCGAAACTTCAAATTAGAATGGGTGGCTTGACTACAAGTGTGCTTCTCTCTGTGTGTGTGTGTGTGTGTGTGTGTGTGTGTGTTCTAGAAAGTAGAAGGGTTATCTATTTCTATTATATGCATTATAAATTATGCAAGTATATATTACATGCAATACATAATGTGAAATAATATATAATATAACATAATAGATATTATATTGATATCTTCTATTGGTAGACTCCTAGTACTTGGCCTTGTGGACTTATTCATATCTTATTTCACTGTCCTCACCATAACTCACATATGGAGTCTACTAGACTGGTAGGTAGGCTTATTTTTATAGTTAAAAACTAGTAGTCACCACTATCACTGATTTTTCCCACCACTTGGTTAGTACCAGGGCCAAGGATAGACATTACAAAAACACCCTATTATTACTATTAAAATGTTATGTGTATTGATAATGTTTGTGTGTGTGTGTGTGTGTGTGTGTGAGCAGCTCTAACTATCACACCTGGTATTTAAATGTAAATGAGCTGTGATAATAAGTATGATGTTAGTGGAAGGACTAAATGAAAACGCCATGGAATGTTAAATCTGCCTTATGTCCCAGAAATTGCTCACTTTGAAAAGAGTCTTGTATTTGCAATCACACACAATCCTTGATATTGAAAACTGTTGTTATTTGCTGATCTAAATGCTTTGTGCATTTCCAGACGTACTCATTCTCTGAAGCTCTCCTCTACTCCAAAATGTGTTGATACTACATAGCTGTTTTTATTCCCTTTGAAGCTATTTACACTTTTATTCAATCAGGGACTCACAGTACCTTCTAGGTTGAAAGAGACTATAGACTTTATCTGTTGCATTCTGATTATTTCTCATGTAAGATAAAGGAGATGGTTGCAGATTGTATTTCCTAAAATGATCATGTGAATGATTCCTATCTTGTCTGACTTTCTTACATCAAAATTTCTCCATGGGGATAGGGGTACATACGTTCCCTCCACAGGAATTAGAGGAGGCTGTAACTATGATGCTGTGTGTATTTTGATGCTAGCATGAAAAGCTACATAACTTGAAAATGGCTCTTTCTTGGGACACATGTCTTGGAAGCCTTCTACTCTCATGAAAACTCCAACTATAACAAAGCCCCATGCCAGACAGACAATGTAGAAAAATTGCACAAAAAACAAAGTATCCGGTGAACCCAAAATCTTTCTGTTGCAGTTATTTGGGTTTTTCCCAAGTAGTGAGTGAGTGAGTGTTCACATAATTCTGCTTCTTAGCGTTCTTCCTGTCTTGCAGAATTTCGAGAAGGAACTTTGTGGTAGACAGAGGTGCCCTACTCACCCTTGACTGCGCTGAATGCCTTTAGCCAATGACTTTAAGATAATGTATTGCAGAACCAAACACAGAGCTTAGAAGTGACTTATCACAAGCACACAACTGCAGCAGAGCTACCAATAGTGGAAACCTGGTTCAGGGGTGAATTTAATGTTTTCCCTACCTTACCACAAGTTTTCTTTTCCCTCAATTTTATTAGGATATGCTATCAGATATTTAGTTTTCCATAAAGCTATTTGAAAGAAAATAACAGACATCTTCCTTCCTGCTACCATAAACTCTTTCTTGTTAATGAGCATATCTTTTTCTCTAAAGTAATGACTGAAGTACTTCCCTTTTATTCTATTATATAAAATGGCTTCATTTGCCTGCTGTTGATAAAAATCTGACTAAAAAGCTTTCACAGATAATCTAGCATGCACAACCTGTCCTCATATGTGTGTGGTGAGAAGTTAAGTGCTCAGATTCAAACAATCATGGCTCTCCTGTGTGCATTTGCAAATTCAGAATAATCACAATAAAAATACAGCATTAATCACAAGTTGATCTTGTGAAGCATAACGTGCATTATTTCTAGGTTATTATTAGAGCTCCACTGGAATTTTTCAAGTATGACTCAAGCCAAATTGGTTTTAATGATTTCAGTCTAGGTGACTAGCAAAATGAAATAATTAGAAAAAAAAACTTTTATATATTTATTGTTATTTAGAAAAATGGCAAGCAAAACTAATTCAACATTAATCAGGGCAAATAGAAAACATGTTATTTAGGTGTTAAATTTTGGTTTGAAAGTTTAAAATTTCCTGTTTTTGTTTTCCTCCTTTTAAGGTATACAATAAGCTTAATTTATTGTTGGTTTTTCCAGTTCTAAAAATATGAGGATAAACAGTGGTGGGGAGATTTGAGAATTAATGAAGATTCCATATTTCTGGTCCCATTCTCCTTTCAAGATTGGAACAAAAAAAAACATACTATTTTTTAGAAAGGGACTTCACATGTTTATTAATCACAAAACATATGTCAAACATATGGCTAGAAGGCTCCTCATAGAGAAAATGGAATCTTGAAACATGTCTGTATGATAGGTCTTGTTCTCATTTGAAAGATCTGCAGCCAAGGCATATAAAATTGTTGCTCAAGGTCATCATTCAGAACCTGTGAGTGCCACAACACATATTGTGGGCTTTTATCTCTTAATTCAATACTTTTGTCACATTACACATAGTTTTTTTTTGTTTTTTTTGTTTTTTAAGCAGAATAGTTTACTGACTTTATTGTTTGGGTCTGATAAGACCAGCTAAATTTAATGTATAGAGCAATGTAAGCAATACTATATGTTAAAAATACATTAACTGTACGTAAGTGGGTCAGGGACAGGCTGTTCATCAGCTGAACACCAAAAAATCTCTTTATTTGAAGGAGGTTTGTGAAGAGAATATTTCATGAAATAGAGCAAATGAAGTGTGACAGAAAATGAAGGATGGGGTGAAGAGGTAAAATCACATAGAATGCGATTTTACAGAATGTGGCAACACAGACAGACACAACATACACATAAGCATGCATGCACACACATGGACACAGACACACACACAGGCATGTGCACACACACGGACACACACATCTGAGCAACTTTTGCCTAATATATATTATTCTTCGGGTACTATGAAGGAAACAGGCATGAGTTCACTATCAATTCAATACACAAAAGCTATTTTATATTGAATTTTTTAAATTAAAAAAGCTATCTAATTGGATTAGGTTGATTATTTTCATTCTGTAGAGCACCATAAAAAGCAAAAGTTGGTCTTTGGAGAATTTGAGTGAGAGAAACAGACTAATTGACTGCAATTATTACTTTTAAATTCAATATAGTTTATTACTTTTAAAACACAGACTTTTAGTTCATTAAAATAATTTCATATTCTGCCCTTTTTTAGTCTTTTTAAAAACTAATGCTTTAGAAAGAACATCATGGTATGAATATGAAATTTTCTCATGATTACAAACTTGTATACAAAGGGCCATCCAAACAGCTCAGCTGATAAAAGCACCTGCAAGCAGGTACAGCTGGCCAGGGGCTTGCTGAGATGTTAATTGAGATGGATTGGTGGTATGCGCCTGTAATACCAGCCCTTGGGAGGCTGTAAACAGGCAGATCACTACAAGTCCCATCACACCCCGTAGTCGCTTCCCTAAAATACAAGAAAAAAAAAAAAAAAAAACTTGTATACACCTTAGTGTCTACAAACCTTTTCTTTTCTTTCTTTCTTTTCTCTCTCTCTCTCTTTTTTTTTTTTTTTTTTTTGCAGACCAGGCAACTGAACTCAGACCCCTGCACTTGCTGGCAAGAGCTTATTCTACTGAGCTATCTTCCCTGCCCATTATAAATTTTTTCAACAAAAATGAATAGTCTGATTACTTTCTCCTTTTATCAGATTAATTTCCTTTTTAGCTTTTAAAGTTAAAATATTTTTGGCTTTGGTTTTTAAACAGTAAATGGTTAAAAATACAATAACATTAGTTTTCTGCTTTTCGATTTCACTTCTTCAAAAATATGTAACACTCACTGCGTGGTGAACAATTTCTAAGTATGAATGGTGCAGCAGGAAAAACTGGCAAACTTCTGTAAGCTGGGCTTGCAGCCTGGTAGGAAAACCAGATAACAAAGCCTTCCAAAATATAATTTAATGGCAGATAGTTATAAGCACTAAAAAGGAAACAGTGTTTAGGAATGAAAATTCGGCATTTAGATCACATGGTCAGATACACAAAGAAGTACATGTTTACTAAATACTCCCAGTGGAGGAGACAGAAAGCCATGCAAGGATTCATAGGAGGGCTGAGGGGAGCACCAGGAGCAGGAAGCCTGGTCTGGGGTCAGAGAAGTGTGAAGGCACTGTGCTAGTGGACAACCATGCCCTGGACATTTGGGTGGAAAGTGACCTCTTAGCTTCTACTTCTTAATCTATGATTTACTTGGCAGCAGGAGTCAGACTTCTAATTTTCTCCATTTTCCAGATAGAAACAAAGGCGTTAAGTTCTATCTGATCTTCTAATCATCTATAAACATGCACTTGCCTTTAGCTTTTTTGTTATAATTTCTTCTTTATTTTAATCATTTAATTGACAAATGAATATTATATATATTTAAGGTATACAATATAATGGATGTGCAGTGTGTATCCTCAGTATAATAAACACTAAAATAAAATAACCAGCACATCTAGCATGACCCAGACTGTAATTTAGGGCCTTAGAACTTGTTCATCTTATATCTTAATGTACTTTCATAACCTTCTCATTTTGTCTCCCCTCAGTCCCAACAGCCAGTGCTCTATGGTCTGCTTCCATAAGTTCAATTTTTAAGAGTAGGAAGAACAAACATTCAATACATTCACACTGTGTGCCAGACACTGTGTTATCTGCTTTAGTGTACTAACGTTTAATCTTCCACAAAATCTCATAAGGAAAAGAAATCATAAGAAGGTACTATTTTCATTTCTATTTTACAGATATACAAAGAGAAGCACAAGAGAGGTTAAAAATGTTCGGAGAGAGTATATCTCATAAAGAGCAAGTTTAGATTTTACTTGGATTTTGAATGCATATATGTAGACTCAATGCATGTATTCCTAATGTGAGATTTCATCTCAAAATTATAACCGTGTGTGTCCGTGCGCACGTGTGCCCACACATGTACATGTGTTGTTTTATAGTAAATCTAAGTCCTCACCTATGCAAGGGCAACACTTCAACATTGAATTGTGGTAATTTAAATAAGTATTTTAGGTACATTTTTGTGTTCAATAGAAATATTACTTAATCTTCAAATACTGAAAAATGTGTATGTTTTCTATAAAAGTGCTTGGTACCTCAATAAGACAATTAACAGTGAAATTTTAAAGAGTAACATAACACATTCTTTGGTGTTATCTTTATTTTAGCATGATAGGTGAGTTAGAAATTTTGCTGCTTCCATGGTTTTGAAAATATATTCTGAATAGCAAAGCAATTTGCATTATAGAAAATCTTCATTTTAGTCCTTCATCAAGAAAAGTAAAATATTGTGACTCCTCAAGCTATTCTGAAGAATAAGTGAACAGATAGCACTTTACAGGAAAAGCAGAATTCATTTAACTCAGAGAAATATTTCTTGAGGTGCAATTTGAGGACTCCTCAAAATTGCCTTAAGTGTTTGTTAAGAATACAAATCTCTGTGCACTCTTGACCCACATTAATATAGGCATATTTGGATGTGAAAGGCATGTACGTGAGCACCTTTACACTTTATGTTGTTTTGTTAAGAACTACATCCAGCAGTGAGCCCTGTTTTACAAGCTTTGTTATTCCGAAGCAGTTTAAAGCCTGCAAATTATATTTAGTTTAATAAAAAATTTTGTTATTCATGAGAGTTCATTTCACTCTCAAGTAATCAGAATTTGTTTACTAGTTTACAGTGAAATGTGTAGTAAACATAAGATCGTATGTCCATCTTAGCTTTCTTGTTTATACAAAGATATTGCTTTTTTCAATTTCCTTTCCTTTCTTTCCTCTTTTCTGGATCACATTTTCTCTGTTTTATTTTTTTAATAGTTTCTTCCCAATTCACAGTATCTGGTGTACATTTAGGGTTCCATTTACTTATTCAGCTTCTCACACTATTGAGACAATCCGATGTTTGCACATGTGGGTTTGATTTATTTCACTTTTGCATATGGTCTCACATTGTATCCATTTACTATAAAAATCTCAAGTTTATTATCTTTTTTCTTCTTTTTATAATATAGAAATTTAAAAAAACATAACATAGACTAGACAAATATTTCTGTTTGGGGATTTATTACTAATGATAATATTCATGACTAAAAATATAAAAATGGTATTTATTTCTTTCTGATGTAATTTACTTATCTTCTGATCTGCAGTACTGAAAGATTTTTAACTTTAAAGTCAAGTTGAGATAGCTGATACAAATTTCCTTGGCAATTTTTTGTGCCATGTTATATTATTACTAACTATGAAGATGAGTATTTTATCATAGGGCTTTGAAAATGTATGTGATTTTAAGTACAAAGAAAATCCATCCTTAATACTTTCAAATTAAAATTCATATTAGTAGTTCTCCAATACTGTTTGTAGCAAAATATCATTCACGATAGGTCCAAAATGTGCAGAAGCTATTTAGAATGCTTCTTGGGTTCTTCAATAATTAAGATAGTATAGCAGTTATGTAATTGATTCTTCACTGTAATCTATTTTACTGAATATGAGTTATGTATTAGTATATACTTTAATTGCACCTGTATATCATTGATTAACCAATTAATCCATTAAGTACATTAATAAGTCAATAATTTATTAAACAAATTATTTGTTAATGCAGCTTAATCTATTTAGATTTTGTAGTAATAGAATATATTTTTAAGATTAAGTAGTTATTCATTATAATGAACTAAAAATGGAAAATAAATAAATTATATAAGGAAGATTGTTGTTTAGAAGAAGGTAACCATTTAGTCATCCTCTCCAGCTTCCCAGGATCTTCGCTGGGGTCTTTCCCTAACCATACCTGCTACATTTTGGACAAATATTAGTCCGGTGGCAAATATAGGAGCTGTTCTATTTACTCTTTTTCTGTTAAAAAAAATTTCCTAAGGATATTCTTATCGAAAATTTAAAGTCCCACAGTTAATTCCTTACATAACAGTGTCAGAAATTTGTTTTACCTTAAAGCTGTTGATGAATTCAGATATGACAAAATATCTGAGAAGTCTGAAAAACAGAATAATTAAGTCTATAAATTAACGTAGTGTTGATACTGCAGGCTACAATGAAAAGTCCTGGGATAACATTCTCAATTTTCCAATCATTTTCAGATTTGGATTTTATTTTAATTGATTTCTTCTCATTCTTTCTGTTAAATAGTTAAGGTGGTTATTTTAAGTAATAGTCTGTTTCACCAAGTGTCATGCAATGCCAGGAATGGCTTTACTCGGTCATTAACCCTCGAAAGAGAGAAGAACATGCTTTTCCAGATGATTTTTCAAATGATCAGATGCCCTAAAATGTGAAGTGGACACAGTGCTTCTTCTGGGAGAGTTGAGTGAGAGTTGCTCTGATGTCTTGAGCCAATGTTGTGTGATCATAACGTCAATCCCTAATACACTTGCGCCTTCTTGCTTCCATTCAAAAACCTCACCATTTAAAGTCATTGGCAAAGTCATTCACTGATCATTCACTAATCTATATTTCAGAAGTCTCCAGGATGTAGATTAATGCCTGTGGTGAGTTGAACTGTGTTCCTCCCAATACATATGTTGAACTTCTACCTCAGAATGTGACAGCAGTGGGAGGCAGGACTTGCAAAGAGGTAACTGAGGTAAAACGAGGTTATGTAGATCTGTCTAGTAATACACCTGATGTACTGATAACAAGGAAAGCTAGTAGGACACCTGACAGAGGAAAGGTGATATAGAAATAAAGAGAGAGATAACTTTTCAAGTGTAGGAGAAAATATTTAGAATGAAATCAACCTTGTGAACACCTTCATGTCAGATTTCAGCCACCAGAATATGAGAATACATTTGTGCTGGTTGAACCAACCAATCTGTTATTTTTATTTTTTTTATTTTTTTATTTTTTTTGTCTTTTTGAGACAGGGTCTCACTATGCAGTTCAGGCTGGCCTTAAGCTCACTTTGTAGCTCTGGCTGGTCTCGAACTCACAACAATCCTCCTACCTCCGCCTCCCGAGTGCTGGGATTACAGGCATGCGCCACCATGCCCGGCTCAATCTGTTATTTTTATAGCAGTTGTAGCAAACTGATACAGTACACCAAAATGCTATAAAATAATCACTAATAGGGACTTTTTTCTATTGGGAAAAGGCACATAAACATCATAAAACATTCAGTAACTGTTATTAATTGCTTATTGGAATTAAAAAAGCCTAAATGTAATGTCATGCCCTTTCCCCTAGAGATGCTGATAGAAATGAAAATTCTTTTTTAATATAATACTTCTAAATATCTTACCTGGAGGAACTGATGCTGTACTTATTTTATCTTTTGGTGACTAGTTCCATCCAAGTCTGTTGCAAAGCATTTATGTTGGCATTTCCCCACCTCTTTGCAGAGGCTGAATTCCTGTCACCTATTTCAATTAAGAACTCTAAGTCTGCAAGCTCTTCGCTCCTCTGATATTCTTGCTTTGCAAATCCCCAAATCCCTGTGAAGCCTCTCACTGTCTTCTGCTTTCTCCATCTCCTGTGTGGAAGTTTGCCTTTACATGCCACTTCAAATCTTTAACCCATGCTGCAATTTCATTCTAAGACATATACCTTTGGATTGTACTTTTATTTATTGAGTTGACTAGACTAATTTCACAAGCTCAAGTGGCAGCAGGAATTAGAGAAATTTCATGCACACAGGAAGTTGCTATGGAGGCAGAGGAGCCTAGTTAAATCTGGGGCACAATGTCCTGCGTAACTACATCACTGCTGTGTTCTAGAACTGACAGGTCTGCACTGTTAGTTGCTGTTCCCCCTCCTCCTTGTTTTTCTTTCCTTCAGCTTCTTTTTCACCTTTCTCCCCTCCCCATCCTTCTGCCTATCTTTTTTTCCCTCCTTCTTCCTCCTCCACTTCCTCCTTTTTCTTTTTTGCTCTCCAAGAGAAGAAAGTAAACTAAGAATTAATGTTATAGATGTTAGGTATGAGAAGCCCACCACGTGAAGAAAGACTCCAAGAGACGTCCTCTCATGCAAAAGCAAGGGGATTTTATTTTCCATGCATGCATGGGGCTCACTGAACACGCAGGGACAGAGAGCCCCAAGCTGACTGTGGGCTGGGTTTTAAGCCGGAAGACAAAGGGAGGAGGGGTCTTGTAAGCGCAGTTACAGAAGCGAATGGCATTGGTAAGTTTAGGTTGACCTTTAAAATAATTGGTGGGTTTGAGAATATATGACGTTTTAGTGAAACTAAGAGGGGCAGGCAAAAGGACAACTATGAGTTAACTCTGTGGTTTTGACTGTTTTTAAGACTGGCTGGGTCACAATGGCCTGCCTTAGGAGAGTGTTCCCAGGCTAGAGATTAAATGTTTTTCTAAGCTATGCCCCAGCTGAGGTTTGTGTGTCCTCTTTGTTTTGGGAATATAGGTGATTTAAGCTCTATGGCTATAAGCAGGCATAACATCAGGCAGTATCTATACAAGCTGACATGGTTTGTTGATGTACTAAGGCGGCGCATACAGAACAGGATGGCGGTGCAACCTCATGTATGTTTTTAGAAATTATTTGGGCTTTACATTCCCCCCTTTTGGTGTTGGAAATCTCTAATCTTAGAGATTTGAGTTGTTGGTAGTTAAGGCCTCATACTGTTGGCGAATAATCATGAGTTTGACATTGTCTTTTTGATCACGAACAAAACCTATAATCCTATTAATCACACAATGTCCTATGATCACTGCGAGAAGCAGGAGTACTAGTGGTCCCGCCAAAGCAGTTAACAAGGTAGTCAACCATGGGGAATGGTTAAACCAAGATTCAAAAATACCTTGTTGAGCTTGGCGTTCTTTAGATCTTTGTTCTAACCTCTCCCTAAGTTTAGTCTTGTAATCTTTAACAACACCAGATTGATCTGCATAAAAGCAACATTGTTCTCTTAAAGCAGCACATAATCCTCCTTCTTTAAGGAAAAGTAAATCGAGTCCTCGTCTGTCTGTTTTGTAGGACAACTTTGGAGCGGGAAGTTAGGGAGTTTTGAAGAGCCATAATAGATGTTTCTATGGCCTTTAAATCTTTATCCATTGTAGCTTGTAACTGACTCATTTTTTTGATTACTATGTACAATGGCTGTAATCCCTGTGTCTATACCAGCAGCAGCAGTTATTCCCATAATGATGGCTAAAGTAATAGTGACTGGTTCTCCTTTGTATCTAACCTGGTCTAATAACCTATCTTCTAATTTTATTCCCGAATGATAAAAAATCCGGGGGAATATAGACACCAACACACAAAAGTTAGCAGAGTTATTAAAGACCTTAGTAGACACGCAGGGGGTAATCCCAGTGTCACATGCCCATTTCAAACCCATTGGAGGTTGAAGAAATTTGTCTTTATCCTGTATCTGATAGACAATGGCACATAGAGGTTTTACTCGAAGGTGGGGGGGGGTCCCAATGCAGGTTCCTTGTCCTGTGACCTCAGATAAGGTGAGTTTATGGTCAGTATCCCAATTACAAGATGCACCAGAAACAAGGGTGGTATAAGATCTATTTATAGCTATTTCTTCATAATATGGTGGTGAAGCAGACAGGCAGAGCCAACAGGACTGGGTAAGCTTAACTTGAGTATGATTGAGAATAAAGTAAGCTCCTAATATGAGGTTATATAATCTGTCATCAGAGGCTATGTGGGAGGAGGAAGTGGTGGGAACCAGAGGATGAGGATTATTATTTCTTTTTTTTATCTTTTATGGCCATTGTATATTGTTTTAAACAAACTTGTTTATTTTCATATCTCATCAGTTTTATTATTACCTGTGGCATATGGATTGTCAGACCTAGGGAAAGCACTTAGTACTCTCCAGTTTGTAAGTGAGCCACTGGATGGGTAACTACTGACATATCTGTATAAGAATCTATTGAAAGTTTTATAAGCTTTTTTTTTTTTATATTGGCAGTTAACATGGGTTCCCTCAGGCTGAGAGGGAAGACACATAACCACCTTAGTCTGAAACTTTCTCTGACTCCATCATAAACACTTTTTTTTTTCCTTCTCTAGAAGCTTTGGACATTTTTTCTTGAAATGTCCCTTTTCTTTGGATCTAGGAAAGCATAACATTTTTAATCTATAATTTCATTCTGTATCTTTTCTATTATGAAACACTTTAACTGAGAACAACTTATTTCTATAAACCCTTTTTATTTTTGCAGCTTGTGTCAGACATTGGAATCCGCTGAACAAGATATGACTTTTAGTTTTAAGATTTCAATGTGTTTTTATAGACAAAAATCTGGTGGATTCCAGTTAAAGGAATCTTAATCTAGCATATTTGTTATAGATTTTATCTGTATAATTACCTGGGGTTTTGGTATCTATTACGAACGAACAATTTTTTTTTTTTTGAGGTATTGGAGCACATATATTTAAAGCATGAACATTTCAGCTAACAGGTATAATTATAAACTTTGAGACCTAGCAATTGTAACTTACTAGCTCTTAGACCCATTTATTTATGGAGTCTGTCAGTTTGTTATTAGTCTCTCTAGCTTTAGGTAAGGGATATTACACCTGTATTAACAATGAGCATGAAATATTTGAGTTACATCAGAAATCAACCAGATCATATTTTTATCATGATATATATATAGCATTTAGTCAGATTAAACCAATGGAATATCTTTTAAGCCTTGTACATGAACAACAATTTATTATATTTATAAAAACTGGTTAGCATAATTTTGATTTAGCTAGCAGCCTGAATATATATATATATATATATATATATATATATATATATATATATATATATATATATATATATATATATATATATATATATTATAGTATCTCAATTTTAACTAAAGCAAGATTTTTAAAGTCTGTTTTTATTGAGGTAGATAACTGGAAGGAAGGTCAGGGTTGGAGAAGGACAAAGAGACCTGTGCCAGTGTCCAGCAATGGGCTGGTTTTTTTTTTTTTTTTTTTTTAGTCATGATTACTTAGGGCTCCTCTATGGAGATGACAGGTAGAGGTAACAGTCCGGTCAGAGGGAGGAAGCAGGCCCAGGGCCTTCCAGTTTTACTGGATGATCTGAGAAGCTGAGTCTGAGCTCTGGGGCCTCTGCCTCAGAGTGTAGTCTCACTTCTAGTGGCTACCTTAGCAGTCAGGGCATGGCTTGTGGGCCTCTCAAGGCAGTCCCTCGTATAGTGGCCTGGCTTTTGACAGCAGTAGTAGATGAACCTCATCGTAGCTCTTTTTGGACCCCAGAGAATCAGACTTAGAGTTTGTTTTGAGGCTGCAACAAAGGCAGCCATTTTTGTCTCTTTGTTTTTTCTCCCCAGTTTTCTCCCAGTTTTTAATTACTGGACATAAACAGTTTTTACTAAAGTATTAAATGAGTTGTCTGGAGCAAAAGCTATCTTTTATAGCTCCTGATCTGTAAGAGTAATATGTCCCTTTAATTAGTATCTCAGGAAGTATGTTTTATTAGTTTTATAAGATAACTACAAGGCTTGGTTTTACAATATTTTGTCTCTGGCTATTAAGCCAGCAGGGGTTTGACTGTTTGGGCTCCAGTGAGAGCAGGTGGTTCCCATTACAGCCAAACCAAGATAGATATTTATCTCCAAATGTAACATCAGCCCATAATGTTGTCCATCTTTTTATAGAAGTCAAAGCTTGGTTTTAGGTTAATATTACATTTAGAAGTCCACCCTTTTGAAAGGCAAGTAGAGGAAATTTTACTTCTAGCAATGGTGAGACAGTGAGTAAAGCTATTTTATCAAAGGGTCTCTAAAGGTCTGAAAGCAGCAGTTTTAGGCACCTGAACTACTTGGTTCTCCCATGGTCTATATCTATATTTTAAAACTAGAATGACTTTTTTAAGGCAAACAAAACTTGGATATAAGATTACTGGTCTGGTGACAGGAGTCCTATACAGGGAAGCATAACTATTGTATAAAAAGGTCAATTTGAAGTGAGCACTTTTTAGGCTATAAACACCTCTTCTAGAAACTAGAAATAGATAGAATCATTGGCTGGAGGATTTGGCCCTGTGTATTGAACCAAGTCTTTAGATACATGTTTTTTTTTTTTTTTTTTTTTTTTTTTTTATCTAATCACACAGGTAAACAATTTTAGCAACTGGACAAGATTTAAACTTGAAGCTCACAGGTGAAATTTACATCTATGATCTAGCAATCTCATTTTACATGTTGGTAAAAATACATTATTTTAAGGTTGACAAAGTTTTTACTTTTAATGTATAATACACAGATGTAAATTATTTCTTTGACAGCTGGTACAGAATGTAAAACCATTGTAAGCTGCCTCAGCCTAATTTGTAAAAGGAGTGACTCTAAGTTGTTCTATTGAAAAGCTGAGGTTGAATTTCTAGTTTATTAGCAGAAAAGGAGAAAAGGTACAATAGGTAAGTAGAGATTTTTCAGTGGTCAAGAGCCAATTTTTACCAAGCACCTTACAGTGAAGGTTTTATAAAATCTATACCTCATCTCTCATCCACCCAATGATAACTAAACTTAGGAGCATTAACAAACGCTCATTTCTTTAAGGGCTTTACTTAACTGGAACAGTTTACAGAGTTTTTTTTTTTTTTTTTAATTTCACTTCACATGCCTCTAAAAAGGAAAGTACAAAGAGATGGGAAAATTAGGAGTAAAGTTAAAGAAAGGAAACTGAAACAGAGCAGGTCTGACATTCCCTCTAGCATGTAGAGGGTGGATCAGAACCAGTCCATCCCAGTGAAAACTGTCCTCCAAGTCTTTAAGAACGGTTGTCGACCTAATGTCATTTAACTGGTAAAAGGAGTCCCGTGTTTTATATATCGGCATGTGAAATTATTTTTAAGTCTGAGCTAGATTTGAAGGTTCCATTTTACAGAAGTTTACATAAAATCTATTAGGAGGGTTACTAACATTGTTTTTTTTTTGTTTTTTTTTGTTTTTTTTTTAGCAAGGAATATCAGTACATTTAGCAACTAGTTTGAATATAATACATATAAATACAAAACAGGCATAAAACGTCCCATTAGACTAACATCATAACCTTATAACAATGTTATATTTTAGCTTAGATTTACCAACACATTTTGACCAATAGTTTAACAACCACAGAGGGAACTTATCTGTGTATCGGATAGCAGGGGGAACAAGCAGGTTCTGAGGGTGACGGTTGAGGGTCACAGCTGTCTCTTTTCAGTTGGAGTTGTCAGTATGATCATGTGGAGTTGGTTGGTCGTCCAAGGATGGTGTCCAGAACAGCAAACCTTGAGTCCGATTGGGATGGAGACAGGGGAAGTAGGTCCTGGGAGTAGGAAAGGTCTTATCTAATTTGGAGGGTCTTCACATAGATCTTGCCAGGCCACGATGTATGGCTGTTGGTCGGAATGTCCTTGTCTCCCGGGATGGAAGACAATAGTCTTAACAGCTCATATATAAGGGGGAGGTGGAAGGTCCCCTCCGGTGGCCAACCAACCTGGAAGCTTAGCCACTCTGATGAACAGAGAGTTTGTCACTTTTTTTTTTTTTTTAATAGTCAAAGAAAGATTATGTGCTCTCCCCCTAATCTCCGACAAATGACCTAGGGTAAGGGCGAGAGGAGCAGATGTTATTTGTCTCATGTTATCAAAATAACCGACATCCCACAGAAGTTTCAAGTGAAGAAAGCAGGCAAAAATAGTGAAGGCTGCTGCAAACAGATAAACGGAGAGGAGATCCCACTGAAGAGAGAGGACTCATTAACAATGAGAGCGCTGTAGAAAAAGAAAAGGAAGTTATGGTGCCAGACACACGGACATAGACAACATCAAACACTAAAACTTAGAACCTAGGTATCAGTTATAAGCCGGCAAAAACTCAAAACAGCCCGGAACAACTTTAGGCAAACTCAAAACAGCCCGGAACAACTTCAGGCAAAATTACTCCGTGGAGATGTGACTTGTGGCCCAAACCAAATCCCGGAACAACATCAGGAAGAGAGAACAATCCAAGGGCTCACGCACCTTGAACCACAGTGCCATGGGGATCGCAACGCTCACACGTTTTGTTCCCAGCCACTTTAAATCAAAACATGAGCGCTCACAACCTGAGAATGAAACAAAACCACAAAACAAAACATAAGACAACAGACAAAGTTTTACGGCCGTACTTACCCCGAGAGATGGCTGTTGGAGCCATTCGTGCGAGGGTGATCCCAGACGAGCCCCCAAATGTTAGGTCTGAGAAGCCCACCGCGTGAAGAAAGACTCCAAGAGACGTCCTCCCATGCAAAAGCAAGGGGATTTTATTTTCCATGCATGCATGGGGCTCACTGAACACTCAGGGACAGAGAGCCCCGAGCTGACTGTGGGCTGGGTTTTAAGCCGGAAGACAAAGGGAGGAGGGGTCTTGTAAGCACAGTTACAGAAGCGAATGGCATTGGTTAGTTTAGGTTGACCTTTAAAATAATTGGTGGGTTTGAGAATATATGACTTTTTAGTGAAACTAAGAGGGGCAGGCAAAAGGACAACTATGAGTTAACTCTGTGGTTTTGACTGTTTTTAAGACTGGCTGGGTCACAATGGCCTGTCTTAGGAGAGTGTTCCCAGGCTAGAGATTAAATGTTTTTCTAAGCTATGCCCCAGCTGAGGTTTGTGTGTCCTCTTTGTTTTGGGAATATAGGTGATTTAAGCTCTATGGCTATAAGCAGACATAACATCAGGCAGTATCTGTACAAGCTGACATGGTTTGTTGATGTACTAAAGCGGCACATACAGAACAGGATGGCGGTGCAACCTCATGTATGTTTTTAGAAATTATTTGGGCTTTACAATAGACAAATGACATCTTCACACTTGGTGTTCACTTAATCCACATGCTTCTACCCTAAGACTTCCTGTCCTTTGTTTCTATATCACCTTTCCTCTGTCAGGTGTCCTACTAGCTTTCCTTGTTATCAGCACATCAGGTGTATTACTAGACAGGTCTACATAACCTCGTTTTACCTCAGTTACCTCTTTCCAAGTCCTGCCTCCCACTGCTGTCACATTCTGAGGTAGAAGTTCAACATATGTATTGGGAGGAACACAGTTCAACCCACCACAGGTATTAATCTACATCCCGGAGACTTCTGAAATACAGATCAGTGAATGACTCTGCCAATGACTTTTCTTGATGGCTTGAAAGCCTTCTCTGCAGGCCATTAAGTACTTTTGTACTTATTTTAATCAACATTTGTAAATGATGTCTTGGATCTGTATCAGGCTGTTTGGGAGAAGTGAATGGAGAAAGTAATGGAGCAAATGAAGTGGGAGGTCTCCTAGCAAGTGATACAAAGCTGATGTCAATGGGGAAGGGAACAGGGAAAGCCTTAGATGGCAGTGTAATGCTGAGGAAGATTTAACAATGCCGATGGGTAGTGTTTAAGTGAAACTTATCATTCAAAGCAACTTTGGAGCCTTAGCAATGGTTCTGCCTAATATTGGGTGGGGACAGTGTGGAAAGGGAGGACTTGCAATGAACAGAATGATGAGCTGCATCGTGTATGTTTTCCCATTCAGAGATCTGTAAAAGTGCATGTTCACTTTTGCCACGGAATATTCTGCCAGCCACAGTATGGCTTTTCCACAGTTTTGGGAAAGTGAACATCCACTGTTCCTGTGGAACTCCTTTCCTCTTAGGAAATTTAGAAGTGGGAAATTATTGGGCCTCAGGACAGTGCTTACTGCTGTAGTTGATTTTAAACTTCATTGCAAACAAGATTAACATGTTTATGATGGGGCTATAATTCTGTCTTCCTGCCAGGTGCCTTGAACTGATGGTATTATATGATGATTATCCTATCAAGTGGCTTTTATAATTTTGCTAGTAAAAAGACCATAAAAGTGCTTAGGTGCATTTGTATCACCAGTGTTACAGGCTGCCCCATGAGACAGTCACACATGTGCCACTGATGGTTAAAGTAGGTAGGAACATGTTAATCACTGATGATAGTATGTTGATTGATACCTTTTCCCCATTTCCTCCCTAGACATTAAACTCTAAAGTGGTCTTGCCGCAGTTGTTTCTGTTGTTTCAAAAGAAATTTTGCAGTGGCCCATTAGCAGAAGAGAAATTACCTTTTTGTGCCAGCAGCTCTAACTTGATAAGAGTCCCGACTTCAGAGAAGACAAGCACAAAATCCTTTGTAAGGTCATAGAAAACAATAGCATGTGAGATCCTTGCAGTTTTACCTTTTACTTTCTAATGCCATTAATTTCCTCTTTTGACAATAGAGCATCACATAGAGTGTTTAACATAATGAACTTACATTGTATCCAGAAGATGTCACCTGATGACTTCATGGTGTTGTTTTGAGCTGATGGTTCAGTCACGACTTTAGAAGGTTGACCCATTATTCTGTGAGACCAGACACTCTTAATTTGCAGAGTACATAATTTAGCCAGTAGATATAACATGTTGTATGCTTCTGGAAGGATTTTATGCTATGTAGGAGTCACACCTATGGATTTTATAAGATTTGAATAGCATGTTGGCTGAGAGTCTGTAGGATAGAAAGCAAACCCACACATGGAATAAATTTATGTCATGAGTATGAGCCATTCTTCCCGAAAGAAAACTACAAAGGATGACTGAGTTGCCTCCAGGTGGTAAGGTGAGACCTGTGACATTCAGTGTCATGTAAGAAATTTTCTGTAGTAATCAGCCACGACAAGTGGCAGCCCATATTAGTGATTAGCCAACTCTTCTGCTATGGTTTCTGTGTTCCTCTACTCATTTCTATGGTAGACAGTTATGAAGTCATTTACCAATACATTTGGATGCAAGATTTTCTTTTATGGCTAGATGTGCTCTTGAAGGCAGTAAAGTGTGATTCTGAAATCTTCACACTCAGTGCTCACTTAATCCACATGCTTCTACCCTAAGACTTCCTGTCCTTAATGCCCAACTTATTTTCTTTACAACTCTAAGACTAGATGGCATGGTCACTAACCCAGAACTTATATGTATCTAAAATTAGGCTTTTCCATTCCCAGAATGTGCACTGCTTACAACTCTTGATCAAGGAAGAGCTTTTTCATTATCAGCGGCCTTTCCGAACTCCCTTTGAATGCTGTTGTGATTCAGTTTTAGATTGTACCTATATTTTTGGGCTGACTGACCCATGAAACTAAATTTGCTTTCTTCATTCTGTAGCTCATTGTTAGATACTTCCATTATACACTTCTATTATGTTAGACTCTTCCATTATACTATGAATAAGAACAGTTGTTGAATACAAGGTGAATTGGGATCTCAAGGTCAAATATTATTTTACTTTCAGGTAGATCTCAGGAGCAGTTTTATCATTATCATCTGCCACAGCTGCCATTGAGCTCTTGTAGAGCTAGTAGTTTGTTTGGGAATTCACTCATTGAAACCTATCAGAAGCTCCTTATTTACAAAGTTTCTTACTCATTGACATTCAATGTCATGAATTTGCTTGTACAAATGACAAGAATGTTTGTGTCACAGGTAGAAGCACATACAGGACTCTTTCCTGCTCTGAGTCACACTCAAAAGTAGCCATATTATCAGTAGAGAAATCCATTGAAAAACATTCTGAGTATAGACTGAAAAGACTATGTACAAATTCCAGTGAAGCTTAGGATGAAATGTGTGTCCTTCTTAAGGATAGGATCATCAAAATATAGAGATTGTTTTTAACTTTGAAGAAGAAATTCTGCTGTGCTTTAGACTACTGAGATAGTGGAAGTATCATTAAAATAGTAAGTTCCTAAATTTTCTTAAAAAACTTTTTTGTATTTATTTGGTACAGGGTCTCACTACACAGCTCAGACTTATAGTCACCCTCCTGTCTCAGGCTCCCCAGTGCTGGGATTACAGGTGTGAACCACCACACCCAGTGTCAGTGGCCAGCATAGCATAAGGATGCCACACGGTTCTGAGGATTACACTCCAATCCTTGAGCTTGCCAGGAAGGCACTTAGATGGCTGATCTATCTCCACAGCCCACGTTTCTAAATGTTTATTGGGTTTCTTTCCAAGCCTTTGGAATACATGTTTTCTTAACACCTTGAGCATTTTTGTAGGTTTTGGATGTTAGGCAGAACCCTACTGATTGCCACCATGTTTGTGGTCTTGACTCACTTTCTATGAACCACCTCCACATTTTCTTCGGATCAAACCTCCAGGAATGTCCTTCAACTTCCAAGTCAAGAGAGGTATGGCCTCGTGGCTTCCATAATGTGAGCAAAACATCATGGTCTATCTTCATTTTGGGGTGGGGGTGATGAAGGACAAAAGCCATGTGTGTTTTCTGCCAGGTTTTGTGACTACCCGTCCTGGTGATTTTTAGTGATGCTGGTTTTCCCATTAGCAGGGCATTACCACTAGCTGTTATTGTTTTCTTTTTTTATACATTATCTATTTGTGCCTTCTATTATCTTTATTATTCATTCTTATACCTTTTGCTAGAGTAAATAAGGTGCTTCCATATGATGAAAGGAATAATTTCTCCATGCTTTTAGAAGCCACCTGAGTTGAGATTGTTATACTATACTGTAGGGGTTTGCCTTAGTGTACTTCTACTGCAAACGAAGTACCTCTGAATGAAGGAAACTTTGTGCATCTAGTCTTATACAATAGGACCTTTGGGTCAAGCATCCTCAAAATCAAATTTTAGAGTAATATCTGGGTGTGCATGGTCCTGCATCTGTTTCTTTTGGTACCTTACCTGGGTATCTTTTTCTGTCCTTTTGAGATTAAGTAAAATACAGATGGGTCATACTGGGAATTAACCATGTTATTCAGAAAAATAAGTAGGGTAACAGCTATGTGCAATTTCTAAGGGAACACATATTGCCTTGTAATCACAATATAAGGTATAATAAAAATATAGGGAGTATTTAAATTAAAAACTTACCACAGTAAAAGATGTCCTGCAATTATCCCCCTTTACAATACTCCGCTTTTTTGACCATACTTATCCCATCATCCTGCCACCTGCTGCAGGTCTTCTCTCATGAGCATCTTCAGCTGCCCCATCCTGGCTGCTTCAGAGGTCTGAATTAAATCAAAATGTGTCTCTTCTTGAGGGAAATTGGGATATTTATGTATATATGCATGGTAGTTTGGATAGTTGTACTGCTGATTGCTGTGGGTCTATTGAAAGGAGCAGTTAATGCTTTTTCAAAAATATTTTCTTCTTTTTAAGTTCTTATAAAATTTTTTTACCAATTTGCATATTTATATCTGGTAATCTAGACAACTAATATAAAGATAAGTTTATGAAATACAGCAAATATTTGCTGGATTTCTATTACTTTGTTTAATGAAATTTTGTATCATTTCTAAATTTTTCTGTACCATTTTATACTCTTTTAAAGAAGAAGTATCCCTTTCATGGTCACTTTAGCATAGGAAGGAGCCAGCATTTATACAGTGCCAGACGGAGGGAATAGTGCAGGCTTTCCACTGGATTGTACCCACAGCAACCCTCATTGTGTTTTGATCACTTTTTTTTTTTTTGGTGGAACTGGAGATTGAACTCAGGCCCCTGCAGTTGCCAGGGAAGCGCCTTTTCTACTGAGCCATCTCCCCCACCATTGATCACATTTTGTGAAAACCTTTCTAATACAGGATTTCCAGAACTGCTCCTGAAAGTGACTAGAACGAAGGGTTAAGGCTGTTCCAATAAGGGGAATATTTTGAGGGGGGATTATGGGAGGTGACTGCTAACATAAGAAATGTTAAGAATAATTATTCCCTTATGTTTTTATCACATTTTACATTTCTGTAATATCTTTCAGCATAGAGAAAGTAGCAGACCTTCCTAGAGGAAAATCTGCTACATCTGAAGATTCTGCTAGTTCAAGGGAAGCTTTCACGGAGCCAGAACGATGCATCACACATGCAGGGTCCCCCGCTACACTGCAGGTCTTCAGGCCTTCTGGTCTTCCCATCACACCAATGATTTTAGGATCGCAGGCCATTTGTATGTCTCTGGAGCTCTAGACTTTTGACAAGAAAGACTTCTATGTGCTGCTTAGCAATATCTTCCTTTCAACTGCAGGGGATATGGGGCTTTCAGAGATCCATTAAACTATCTCTTACATTTATACTTAACTGCTTATTAACAGCTGTGAGTTTTCACTTTTTCTTTGGACAGTGCTAATACAACATAGCAGTTAACAGTTAGTTCTCTAGCCTTTGTAGTCATTGTTTCCTCCATAGTATTTTGAATGGGTGAGTTATTGTACCTGCAAAGAAGTTTGACTAAGATGATTTACCACATCTGTCCTTACAAAATCTTTAGTAACTGAACATTTTGTGCTTCAGTTTCTCATCGAGGGCTGTAGCTTTTACTACTGTTGAATGGCATACAGTAAGAACTAGAGCCCAACTTCTTTTTGCCATACTTCCTTTGTCATTATTTGTGACAGTTTGTTTGTTTGAGTAGCAAACTCAAGACAGGATCAGCTAGGAAACTTTTATTAAGAAAGTACCTGAGAAGGAAAGTGAAAGCAGTGTCAGACCTCCTTGGTGGATAGAAGAAGGCAGGCTAGGTGTGCACTGGTGGATATATTGTGTCAGCTAGAGAAGCTTAGAAGTTTGGTCAAGTGACTCAGTAAAGAGCCAGGATTCTGTATGTAAACAGCCTCATCCTGTGCAAGACGAGAGCATGGACACTGCACAAGTTCTACACCTCCAGCCCAGGGGAGCTTGTTTATAATATAAGGAGGGGAGAGAGGCTGCTAGAAGCTGCAGCTACTGCCTTTCCCTTTGCTCTTCTCTGTCTTTGCTGTCACCAAAATGGCGACTCTTTGTGCCCCCTGCCTCTCTGCCTTGGAGCCAGCTGAGTATGGATTCTGAAACCTCCTGTGAGCTAAGTAAACCTATGCTTCCTTCATTTTGGGTGGTGGGTATTTGTCCCAGCAGTGAGTCACTCTCAGTTCTGAGGAGTAACTGGGACAGGTGGTAGATAGCATACACATGGTAGGTGTGGTTTTAAGATAGTTTCAGCAAAAGTAGGTAGCGGAGGTCACCAGTGAAAGCTAGGTTGTCTGTGTGAAGATCTTTACCCAGAGCAGGATTCTCTTGAGATTCTTGTTTCATAGCCGTTGGCTCACAGCAACCTCAAGGCAGCAGATTATGATACAGAAGCTGGGCCAGCTCGCTCTTCCCTGTCATTTTCTCTTGCCCCAGAATGACAGCCTGTTGCCTTGTGCCATACTCTAGGGGACTTTCACAGTCGTAGTTTAATGTAGTCTTCACCCTCTGTACTTTCATTATGATTCCTGAATATTTTCTTTAGTGTACTTTTTAATTTTTATTTTCTGTATATTATGAATAATTTCTGAAGATAGTTTTTCTAGACTGTAAGTTTTAATTCTGATTTATATTTACACCTCCACAAGGATTAAAATCATGCCTTCAAAGGCATAACTATTCAGTATGTGCTTGATTTAAATTTCTCTGGCTCATTAGGCCAACACTGAACTTTTCCAGTATGTATTGTGGCTTGTGATCCTGAGTCTCTGTCTATATTTCCTTGAAAATAAGAGGTACGGGCTGAGGAGATGGCTCAGTGGAATAAGCACTTCCCTGGCAAGTGCAAGGGCCTGAGTTCAAACCCTGGTTCCCCCCCCCCAAAAAAAAAAAAAAAGAAAGAAAGAAAGAAAGAAAGAAAGAAAGAAAATAAGAGGTACACCTAGAATTCTGCTTACGAAAGGCTTATCTGTATTTCAAAATAAAACCAGAATATCCATTTAAAACCATCACAGTGTATTTAGAAGCGTATTTTCAATATTTAGATTCTTTTGCATGGAGGAATAATTTTCCTATTGCAGAATGCTCAGATATTAAGTATGCCTTTCATCGGTTTTGATTATATAAGTAACAACTAATGAAATA
>PVKA01003361.1:0-110939 GCA_004027165.1 Ctenomys sociabilis
AATGGACAAAAGGGTATAAACCCTTCCAGGTTCGACAATAAGCTCCCCAAGGTGGTCAGAGCCAAGAACCATCTGTCAACGCCCTAAAAATCAGCTGTCCTTTTTAAGACTCTGGGGTCCTGAGGCAGCAGCATTCCTAGGACCCATGGGGAAGAAACAAGAAACAACTGTAGTGTGATGGGATTCTGAGGTCAAAGTGTCCAGTGACCTCCCACAAAGGCAAACTAGCTCCCAGGATTCTCAGGGTGAGGCTAAAGGTGCTGCCCAGGAGGCATGGGTAGGGAACAGGAACTGAGGGGGCAGGCATGCAGGGATGGGGGCACAAGAAGGACACCTGTGGCTTATGCTAAAGACACAGGAAACCCATCTGGACTGCATACCCACCAAGTGACAGAAGTCCTGGGGTGGGACAGAGGCTGAGCTCTTAAAGAAATAGAAGAGAGCATGAGAGGGAGATGGGGCAATAGGACACAGAAGAAAGTAACATAAAACACAAAGTACCAACAAAAGTGCCTGTACTATGTGGCTCCCTCATGAGGCTACGACCTATGCTTGTGGGAGGAGAAGGAGAAACATCAAGAACTAGTATCAGCTGGCCAGAGGTACAGGAAGGCTCTGAGGATTCCTAATGAGGCAGGTGGCTGGGACTCCATCTTTCCAGGGAAAAAACAATAGTCCCTTCAGTTCGACTTGGACCAAATCTTGGCGTTCCCTTGGAGCCCCTTGCCCTTGAGGCTTTCTTGCTGGGCTGGCACTGGTTGGTACCAGAAGCAGGTTCCCTCAGCTCGGTCAGGTGTTGCTCTGGGTCCTGAGACGTGGCTGCCACAGCAGCTACTGTTGTCACTTTAATGGTTTTCTTACGGTTGGCAACCTCACTCTCGATCTGCTGCTTCACGCCCAGCTGCTGCTCCTTGTGCTGGTTGGCACGGCTCACTTGTTCCTCAATGCCTGCTAGCACAGCTTCACAGCCCACACACCACTCCTGCAGGGTGCGAGCAATGGCGCTGAGGTCCTGGTGCTGGATGTCTCGGCCAATGCTGTAGTCAACTTCCAGCCGCTGATTGCGCTGGTCCAGGGAGCCGCAGAGCACATCGGCATACACAGCCTCAATGACGAGGTCTTCCAGCTGCCGCACATTGTGTAGGGCCAGGGCTTCCAGCAGGACTGCATAGGGAATGCACTTGACTTTGGTGGCAAGTGTGACAACAGAGAGGTGTCGCAGCTTGTTCTTCTGTGCCTCTGTGAGTGGGGGAAGATTCCTGGCTTCAGCTAAGTAGTCAGCATAGGTTCCATAAGCGAAAACAGTGAGCAGCCAGAACGTGGAAGCAAAATCACTCTCAGCCAGCTCTCTAACATTGGGCATATCCAGCAGTACCCCAAACACGTAGACACCAGGGGCCTCCAGCACCTGGTGAATGAGTGTGGCCAGCGCCGCCCCCTTGGCCGACTTGGCCAGGAGCAGAAACTGCTCCTGATTCTGCCCTGTCACCTTCACCTCCGCTCTCATGGCTGTACTGAGCCAGGGGGCCCTGGGCTCAAGTTGACTGGAGCTGGAATCTTTGTCTTGCAGGGTACCAGGCAGGGTGGCCGCTCTGTCACCTCCGGCAGCTGTTCCCATTTGGGGAAATTTCTAGAACATTTAACATACCTTGATCTTCTTATGCCCTATTCCTTTCCTCCCCTGTCAATCCCCACCCCCTCTCTAAAAGTTTACCAGCTATTTTCCTGTCATTTCTCTTTTATTTTAATTAATTATTTGTCTGAGTACTTATTTATTAATCTTTTGGATTTCACAAATAAGAAAAACTATATATTTAATTTTCTAGCTTACTTAGCCTGATGGTCTCTAGTCCTCCAAATGATGTGATTTTATTCTTCTTTATGGCTGAATAATATTCCACAGTATGTATATGCCACATTTCTTCATTCATTTATTTGTTAATGCGTATCTAGGCTATTTTCACACCTTAACTATAATGAATTGCATTTGTATAAAGATGGCTATTCATGTATTTTGTACTTTAATTCTTTTGGAAACATACCAAGAAGAAGTACAGCTGGACCAGGTGGTATTTCTAGTTTTAGTTTTTTACAAGTTTTTTTTAAGTTCCCATAGAAAAAATAGACAAAGGAAGATGGGGTGGGAGGCTCAGTGGTGGGGGGCTTGCCTAGCATACCTAAAGCCCTGGCTTCAGTCCTCAGCACTGCAAACAAAGAAAAAGAAAGAAGAAAGAAAAGACAAATTTTTCAAAAGGAGAATTTACATCGTAAGATATACAACTTATAAAATACATTCACATTAATAATCAAAAAACTTAAATGTCATGGTCATGACCGATTTTCAGTTAGGTGGGTTTGAAATTCAGAAAACAGCCATAGTCATGCATGCTAACGAAAGCCTAATTAGACACCACGCACAGTCCTGAAACTCCCACACAGTGACCATGAAGGGCTTCTGCCTGGATGTGCTACGGGTCTCTGTAAAGAGGAAAGCTACTCAAAACTAAGAGCCACTTATGTCATGACATAAGACTGAGCTGTGGACTGGCAGTTCACTTGAAGGGGCGGCTGATTTGTTCTTGTTGTTCTTGTTGTGTGTTGAACTAACCCAGAGCCTCCCACACGCTTGCCAGGCAAGCATGCTGCTGCCAAGCCGTTCCTCTAGCGTACAGGGGAACTTTCTCAATCTCCTGTTGTTACCACTTTCTGTCAGGTTGTCTTCTCTTTACTTGTTTTTTCCTCAGCCCATTTTTTTTTCCTCACTCACCAGAACAAAGTAAGTCAGTTTAGGAACCTTGAGAAAGGTACTTGAGAGGGACTGGGAAAGAAGGAAATGGTGACAGCCACAGGAAAACTTCTCAGCCACATCTTGGAGAACAATGCCACTGAGTCCATAAATTGGGTGCTAATTTTAATCTGTGAAAATCACAAAAATGAGCCTCTCCTCCTGATCCATGTACAAATATTTAAAATGTAACCCAGAGGGGAAGGGGGGGGATGTCAAATAAATGCATTTAGTTAGCTAAGTCCCTCACAAAGGGGCTTTCAGTGTTTTACTCAGTGCAAGAGCATAACTCCTGGCTTTTCTACTGAAATGACTCATGAAAAAAAAGCTAAATATGTTTTCTTAAGAAGCAAGTCAATGTGTCAGAAAAATATGATTGTCCTAATCCAGTTTAACTTTTAACCTCAATAAATAAGCAAAAGAAGTTTGCAACCTGAACCTTCTTAGCAGTGAATGTTTCTCTTCCTTCTTGCTCCTGGAGTTTTTCTTTTTTATCCTGGAGATAAAGAGATTTTATAATTCATCATAATTTCATCCCTACAGGAATCTGAATACCCCCAAAACATGAGCTAGTGAAGGAAACTGTACGATCTACTTTCACAAATATTTCCTATAAAAGAGTCAGGCACCTATCTGGATCTACCTAGGGTGGAACAAAGGTCTCCCTCAGGGCCTCCGGAGAGCAGAGCAAGTGGGGTCAGGGCACAGAGCTCCCCCCATGTCACCCAGCTGCACAACGATGAGAAAGTCCCTGCACTGCAGCGGGACTTGAGAAACAGTCATAGTGGGGTGTCTTGTTTGTGCCATGTTCTGTACTGTAGCTCTAAAGGTCAATTTTGATGTACAGCTGGTAGACGAGGGCATGAGAAAGGGTGTGAACCAACATGCAGGATGCAATCCTACCTTTTAAAACTCAGCCAAAGCAGTGAACAAAGTAGGAAAACATATGTAAGGTAAAACCTGGGATAAAATCCAACACAAGTCATGTCAAGTGCAGTTTTTGTGTCCTCTTTCTGAGCCCTTTGTTAGCGGGATGTGGCAAGCGTGCCTTCTCCTAATCTGACTTGCAGTTTCCTTCTCATAAAGTTTATTTTGAGACTAGGTGTGATGATGCATGCCTGTGATCCCAGCACTCAGGAAGCTGAGGCAGGAGGATCGCCATGAGATTGAGGGCAGCCTGGGATACACAGTGAGTACAAGGCCAGCCTGAACTACATACACAATGAGGCCCTGTCTCAAAGAGGGAGAGGGAGAGACAGACAGACGGACAGACAGACAGACAGACAGACAGAGATAGAGAGACAGAGAGACAGAGAGAGAATGTCTTTTGATGAATAAGTACTAATTGTGGGAGTCAGGGATATAGGTCAGTAGCAAAAGAGCCTACTTAGCAAGTGCAAGATCCTGAGTTCAACTCCCAGAATCCAAACAAAAAAAAAGGAGTACCAATTTAATGTAAACTAATCCATTATTTTTCCTCCTTAGGACTATTTCTGTTCTGCTTAAGAAACTGATGTTATGCCAAAACATGAAGCTGTCAACGGTTTATCTCTGATTTACTTCTTTGCATCAAGCTATCAACCTCTGGACCAAGAAAATACTGTTTTCAAGGGAAAACTCAAGAGTCATGCCTTGCTACGTATTATAAAATAGATCTTTCTTTCTCCAAGAAAAACCAAAGAGAAGCCTCAGAGACCTGTGTTTCACTTTTCCTCTATAAATGGAAGAAATTTCATTTCTTTCTTTTTGTATACTCCAAGAAAGGTGATTCCTGTCTTCTTCATGGGAGGTTCTCTGAATCTCACAAGGCACTGTCTACTTGGTCAACCTTTTATTTGAATTCCTCTTTCCTCTCTTAGAGTAACTGAAGCTCTCTCCATTCTCACCCCCACCCAGTCCCCAAAAAAAGGTGACTGGGGTGGGAGTGGTTGTCCTCAGGTATACACAACATGGAGAGCGCTTTTAAAGAAAACAAATACAGCAACAAAATTCAACAGGCTTAGGGCAACCCTAGCAAATGCAAATGACCAAATAAGGGTATAACAAGTGTGTGGTGAGCCAGCCACACCCGCAAGGGGCCGGGGCAAATGTGGGGCTTCTAGGTGGAGCTCAGCAGTACTCTGTAGCATGCAAGGCGCACCATACAGGGACCACCAGCCTGTATTTGGGGCTCACTACTATTTTAAAGTCATTTCTTTTCCTTCCTCCACCAAAATCCCTGTTCCCTTGACACCTCACAGGCTACATGTCCACTTTTTCTCCTAGTTTTTATTACTCACCTCCCCTTGCCCACCTCTCTTCTCTATGAAGGTTTTTGACTCACTCCGGCCTGCTTCTCACCCACCGTTGTCCCTGAACGCCTCCTAAGAGGATGTGCAAAACGCCGTTGTCCCCCACCTTCTACCACGAGCCGCGTCTGCCTCTAGCCGTGCTCCGCCTCTGAGCTCCTTCCCAGCAACCCGCCTAAGGAGTGTGTTCACAGTGCTGCCCTCACTTCTGCAGCTCCAGGCCCAGCCCTTACCCTCTTAAGCCAGCAAAGAGTAAGATTTTTCAAGTCAGTAATTTCCAAACGTAGCCCTCCTTTGTCTTCACATTGGCTATTATCCCAGCAACTTGTTTATTTACTTATTTCTCCATTTGTTTGTTCAACATAGGGTCTCCCTATGCAGTTCAGACCTAAACTGATCTTCCTGTCTCAGCTTCCCCGGCTCTGGGATTACAGGCGTACACCACAATGCCCAGTTTCCATGGCCGTCATGGCACACCGTAACCAGGGATCAAACTGGGGTCCTTGTGCTTGTCAGGCAGGCTATCTGACCAGCTCCTGGCAGCTTTTTAAAATCTCCAGGAACCCATACTCTCCTGCCTTCTTTCCACCCCCTTAGCTGTGTACTCTGTCCCCTGGGAAGTGGGTTCTCTTTCCTCTCTGCTCAGTCTCTAAAACAGAAGCCGCCTGGTTTCAGTCCTTGTCCCTGAACCTTATCCCCTTCTCTGTCATTACTAGTGAGGCCATTTTCTCCATTCGTGTGACTCTAAATATGACAAACATGCACAAACTTCTAAAATATGTGTCTCCACCCACTCCTCTTCCAAATCTCCAAGACATGCATTGTTCCATATTAGTTAGTTTCCTGGTGCTAAAGTAACAACATTCTACAACCTAGAGTGCCTTAGCAGAAATTTATAATAACACCATTCTGAGGGCCAGAAACTCCAGTTAAAGTAACTACGTGTCTGTTTCTTCTGAAGAAGCCTATGCAGGAAAATCTGTTTCATTTGTCCCATTTAGCTTCTGACATTCCTTGGCCTATCCTTAACATTTTGCCTATGTCTTTATATCTTCTTTCTTCAGTGCATTCCTATCTGTGTCCCAATTTCACTTTTTTATACTGGGGTCACCCAGAATGGGGTGCTCATTCTGATAACCGTGTCTTAACTTGATTATCTGCAACAAGCCATCATTAACGTCAGCTCAGGCTCCCCATTACGGGAGGCAGGTCTGCAACACCATTTAGAAGGAGCAGGAGGTGAAATTCCAGCCATCACACAATCAAACTGCTCCCCAACATTCCTCTTGATGGAAATGGCAAAGAAAACTGACAAATCACAAAAATCTTGATATTTTTGGTAATTTTTTTTATTTTCTCAAGTATCATACACATAGTTATTTAACATTAATACATGTTTATGGGACATAATGTTTTGTGCAACAAAAAATTTTTGATTGATGTTTTCCTCAACTGAGCATTTGTTTAGGCCTTTTCTAACCTTAACATGTAGTGTGTAATGGTATCCATCTAGTTGTCCCCCCAAAGCCTCATGCAGTCGTGGGGCAGACTTCTAGAGTTTGTGATTAACTCACGATCCACTGGGATTATGGGCGTGAGTCCACACCCAGTCTGGGGTGGAGAGTCCGGATGCAACTTGCTCTCTGCTGCCGCCATGGACTGCTGCCCTCTGCCATGTGCCGCTCTGCCTTGGAGCCGGCTGAGTATGGACTGAAACCTCCTGTAACTATGCGCTAAATAGACCTTTCCTTCCTGTGTTTATCACAGCAATGAGAGAAGAGTAACTGAGACGCAGTGCCGCCATCTAACATCCTAACCATCCTTGATCATTCTCTTTCCTTCATGCCTCACAACCAAGTCCCTAGTAAATGATACCGGTTCCATTATATACTCTAAATCTTTCCTTTATCCCCACTATTCACCATTACCACTCTGATCGAGGCCACTGTCATGTCCTACGTGGGCCACCAAAATTGCTACCTATTTCTACCCTTATTTTTCTATAGCTTATTTCTCCTTCTATAACAAGAAAATGTCGCCTAAAATTTTGTTTATTTTTGGTAAAGGTGATCAGTACATGTAATTTTAAAATGTATGGCACAGGTTAAAAAAAAAAATACAGCTCTTTATCTCACCCCTTTTTACCTTTTATTTACTTGTTTCACCTGGTATTTACTTCTCTAATGAAGCTATCATTTCCAGTCTTTTCTCTTGCTAGGGATTTTTTAGAGCTAAGTTGCCAAGTCATCAGCCACAGCTGGAACTTGTGATTGTCCTGCCTCCGTCTGCCTCCTAGGATGCTCTCACAGTCCGTGCTTGGATAAGCTGCTGTTGATTTTTTTTTTTTTTTTTTTGGTGGAACTGGGGATTGAACTCAGGCACTTGTGCTTGCCATGGAAGCACTTATTCTTCTGAGCCGTCTCCCCAGCCCAAGCTGCTATTGTTGCATTAACAAATTTTAGAAATATCTATTTGCTTCCTTTCATGCTTGGTAAAGACTTAATCCTTCTGTACTATAATCCCCCACTTCTCTCACATTTATCTCAAAGTAATATTACTAATTGTGTTTTATTAAATGTTACTGATTCATTATTTTGTTCATTTTCTCTCTATAGCCAAATAGTTTCCTTTTGGTTCCTATAGATGGGAGTAAATTTTTGAGACATTGTGAGATTGAAATGTATGAAAATAACTGATTTCCCTCGAATTTGGTAATTTGGCTGGGTAGAAAATTCTAGATGAAAGCTGTTTTCTGGTGTGCTTTGTAAGCAGTTGCCCATTACCCTTTTTTTGGGGGATAGGCAGTGGGGAAAGGATCTACCGGGTCTCATTACACAGATCAGACTCATAGTGATCCTCCTCTTTTCAGCCTCCTAAGCACTGGGATTACAGGTGCACCCCACATACCCAGTCTCAATTGCTGTCTCAGTGTGCCTGGGAGCAGGGCTGGCACAGCAGGCTGGAGACTGAACCCGGTCCCTGTGTCTGCCTAAGCAGGTGCTTCACTCTGCTGAGCTATCTGCCTGGCCCTTCCATTACCTTTCTTCAAGGGTATTACTACTATTAATAAGTTGAATGATATATTAAGTCTTGATGCTTTTGTAACCTATCTGAAAGCTGTTAAAAGCCCATTTCTATGATGGTATTTTTGTGTACTTCACGAAGTATGTCTGGAAATGGGCCTTTTTCATTCCCTGACAATTCTGTGGAAGTTTCCAACATAATCTTGTTAGAGGAAATATTCTTGTATTTTTCATAGATCTTCTTCTATCTTCACTCTCTGAAATTTCCTGAACTAGATGTTAAATCCCGGATCCCTCAAATTTTGTACTCTTTTTTTTCCCAGAACTTTTTGGGAGATTTCTCTAATTTTATTTTTCATCATATTCTTTTTTTGAGAAGAGGAAGGCTTGTCTCTTCATTTTATTTTATTTGATTTTTGAGACAAGATCGCTATGTAGTTCAGGATGGCTTGAACTGAAAGCCAAGTTGACTTCAAATATGCAGCAATCTTTCTGCCTCAGCCTCCCGAGGGCTAGGATTACAGGGTTGCACCACCATGCCTGGCCATTTTTCTTTCATTTCTCATTTCATCAATACCTCACTTTGAGTAGGTTCCTTTCTTATAGTGTTGTGATCATACATTATGTATATAATATCTTATCTTCCTAATGACATTAAAGATTGTTTAAAATTATTATGTTGTTCTTTGACATGTTCCTCTAGTTTTTTAAGCTATCTTCTTTTATATTAGTGGTTTTTCTTAAATTTATGATTACTCTTTCTCTTGTTTTTTCTTAAAAGCATTTAGACTACAAATCTAGTCCATGTTGGGACTGGTGAAGTGGGAGCTTCATGCAGGACATACAGTCAGGGGGTTACACGGCTGTGTCTACTAGGGAATTGTTTTATTTCTCCTGAGGGTAATTTTCTTTGTCTTTTGCTGGTGAGGTATGGACCAAAGTTCATGCAATGGGCACAAAAAAGGGGCTGAGAATCCTGCTTGGAGTACAGGCCCGTGGTTATGATCGTTTGCCAACGGTGCGCATGCCTGCCCTTTGCTTGGCTGCACACCCTGGTTCTTTAGTCACTGAGCGCCACACTCTCCACAGAGTAAGTGCTCCTTGTCTTGCTGGAGAAGGCATCATCTCAATACATGACAGAGGAGATCACCAGACATTAGCAGCTTCCTACACAGACCATAACCTGTTGTCAAGCCTGGCCCCGCTCAAGCCTTCAAGTCCGCAACAGGAAGAAATGGGCCACTCTTCTTTAGCATTCTTCTCTGGACATATTTTAGGCTATAATTACTTGCTTCTGTCAAAAGCAGTTATGGTTCCTCTGTCCCTCTGTTCTCCTGTTTCAAAGATATTTGGTAATTTTTAGTCTCCTGCGGCCTCCTCACCTTTTTAAATTGTTCTTAAGTATTTATGCCTTTTTCATTCTTTTGATAATATCTCAGCAAAGTGAGGGGATAAGGACACATGTGAGCAGTCAGGTATCCTTAAGATGTTTAACTAGAGTTATTATTTTAAAAGGTAAAACAAAGAAGATAGTCACTGTTTAAGGTTATCCAGCAGATGGTCATCACAAAAAGCCTCACCCAAACATTCGCTCTGTGGCTGGTCCTGTCTCCTTTCCTTATCTCTCTCTCTCCCTTTCACTTCCTACCCTTATTCTTCCAGCTGTGGGAACATTTTGCCTTCCAGTTTTCACACTGCTTATCACTTCTTTTTATTCAGCTCTCAATTTGACTACCACTTCTTAAGAGGTGCTTTCTGAATTCCTTAACACAAAGAATCATCCCTTTTGGATATTGTGTGTTGTACCAATTTATTCTTTAAAAACAGTGAAAGTGTTTTTCACCAGCTTTAATTATATCATTTATTTCCTTGTTAATAATTTATTGCTTGTATCTTCCATATTAGAATTTTGGTTCTACAAGTTTCAAGAGCTTTGTCCAGCTTGCCTGTGTTGGGGGCTCACTGAACATGGACAGTCAATATATACATATTAAACAATAAATACTAGAAGTTATTACCTTCCCTGACCAAACTGAACAAGAGCTACTGTTTCTTCTGATACCATGAAGAAAGTTTGAGAAACCTTAGAAAAATTCATTGTTAAGGATGTATATGAAAATGTGGAAGTATGGACTAAAGTGTCTGCTTAGGCAGAGCACAGTAGCCAGAGTTGGATCCCTGGGGTGCCATGCTGGCCCCACCCCCAGGGCATGCTGAGACACCCATTGGGCCTGGTGGTGTGTGCCTGTAATCCCAGCACTTGGGAAAATGAAAACAGGAAAATCACTATGGGTCCAATCTACAGAGTGAGGCTCTGTAGACCCTATAGACCTTGTATTTGTATTAAATACAAATAGAATAAAATGTGAAATTGCTACTCTGAAACATTTGACTTTACATACAGATTTAAGGGATTTGGGGCTTAACATTTTACACACTTTATTTATTTATTTTTATTTTTATTGTTTTTTGGTGGTACCAGGGATTGAACTCAGAACCTTGTGGTTACCAAACAAGTGCTTATTATCTCTCCAGCCCCACATTTTACACTCCTATTCCCAACTTATTCCCTCAACCTATAATTATTTCTTTACCTCCTTCTATATGCCAAGCACTGTCCTACAATTGAATGTATAAAGCTGACACATATTATCATTTCTAGAACTTCTCTATTGGTGGGACAGCCAGACAAACCATAGTAAGCAGCCAAAGAAAGAACATCAATATAAATTTTGACTTCTCTAAAGAAGAACAAAAACTAGAGCCAAGATGGTTAACAGGGGTCAGTGGGGGTCTGCTTCAGGTAGAGTAGTAAAGGAGGGATATTTAAAAGTATTCCCACAGAGGGGTGGTGAGATAGCTCAGTGACATAAGTGCCTGCTTGGTAAGTGCAGACTCTGAGTGTACTTTTAAAAACAACACATTGCCATAGGGAGAGGAAAAGAATATCACAGGCGAACAACCTCATTTCAGGGAGATGTGCATCCGTTTTTCTATGTGGCCCCTTCCTTCTTTGACTTCTTATAACTGAAAGACAAAAGGTCTACCACCTGTTATATAAGATGATAAATTGGAGTAGAAATAAAATAATATATGCAATTATGTACACAGCGAAGTGGGGAAAGAACTTGTGCAGTGGTCCTCATTTCTAAAGCTATTCATGAAGCCAAGCAACTCATTTTTTCGACTCACTCCAGCTTCCCTTTTTCCTTCCCTGGACTTCAGCCCTTGTTGATTGTTTGGTCCTTTGCCTCACAGGGTCACCTAAACTTTCTTTCCTGAAGGATCTGAAGAAATAGTGCTCTTAACTGTACTAGGATTCTGTCTTATTCTATCAGCTTTTCCCCTTGAGTGGGAAAGTATTGAGTGTCTCTGAGAATGCTCTGGTTTCCAAATGCACTCAGTTTTTTGTGTGTATTGCATAGAAATGACTTTCTTCCTTTCTTAGTAGCTACACTCAGACACTCCATTTTATACAACGAAGTTTTCTTTGTCTGTTGCCAACAAAGAGAAAACCAGAGATTCAAGTCTGGGACTGAATATTTGGGAAAATACCCAGGTAACTATATGTCATAAACACCAAAGAAGTGAGCTCTCAAACACTCCTCGTGTGTCAAAGATATGGTATTGAGAACAATTGCACAGATTCTTTGACTTGGGAGGTCACTGCCACTGGGAGGGCCACAGCAGGACACACACTTTGGCACGTTATGGAATATGAGCTAGTTGGAGGGGAGAGGAAAGGAAAAGGAAAGGTACGGTAGATTGCGAGCATGCAGAGCAATTAGCAGTGAAGGGAAGGAGGGAAGACACAGGCACAGCGAGGGAACATGCTCATAAATACAGTGCCACAGTCGCCCCTGTTCTGTAGCTCTCGCTAGTGCTTTTCACCAGCCTTCACTAGATGTTCTCTGGTGTGAAGAAAATTCTCCTTTTCATTGCAGCCTTCTGAAAGATGTCTGTTTCTGTCATCTGTTTCCCTCTATCCTTTCCTCTCTCTCTTTCTGTTTTCTTTCATCCCTTTATCTTTATCAACCATTATTGATCTTGTAGTACATCTCAAAGGCAGCTTCCACCCCTGCAGAGGGCTGGATGAGCCAGAGCCTCTCCAAGCGAGGGCCGAGGCTACGAACAACAGTATCGTGTGAGAACCTCCTAGGAATGTGGACAAACCTACTGATGCTGAAAGTCCCAGAGTAGGGACTGGAAGTCTACCTGGTAACAAGCTCTGAGGGGTTCGTGATGCACACCTCGAGCCGTGAGAGCCCACGAGCCTCGTCCCAGCTCCTGAGCCTTCCCCCAGCTGGCCAATCACATTCTCATGAGCCGAGAGAGGCTGATAAGCATCCTGGTTGGCACATTCGCTGCGCCTCTACAAGACCCCAAACTCCCATCTCCTCAGAATCCTCAGCACTCACTAATTCTTATTTTAAATTATTTGAAATCCCTGTGTTTTTCTTTCTAATTAGCCTTTGAGGCAGCATTTAACTTTTCTGTCTCTTTTATAATAAAATTACTTTAAATACACGTGGCTCAGCCAGCACAAATTTATTGCTGTTATATGTGTTGCCTCTTGTGTGAATCATCTCTGCCAAAAATACAATGTGATCTTTGTATTTTTATAAATATTTAAGCTCATTATACATAGAAGGGGTACATTCCATTGACCATGTTTATTGAGAATATTTTTGTGCTGTTGGTTTTTCAAGTTTTGTTTAAAACTTTTAAACTTTTTAAATCAATGTAATTTAAAATTCATTAATGTAAAAGCTTGTAGACAAATGTGTGACTGTCTCATATTTTCTATTGTTCAATAACTAAAACATGATCATTCCTGTGTGAAATTCTAAATTGTGCTTTCTAGTGTTTTCCCTTGCCTTTTGGTTGGTTTTTGGTAAAAGAAGATAACTACACTGACATGCTTATTAGCTAATAAGTACTTTCCCAAGTGCTTAATGAAACTTTGTTTTTGTTTTTGTTATCTTGTTTAGAATAGGGTCCACGGGGTCACGCAGTGCAGATGGACTCATTGTGATTCTCCTGTGGTCAGCCTCCCCAGAGCTGGGATTACAGGCCCACACCACCATGCCCAGACTCCATCACCACCTCAGTGTGCACACCGGGTAACAAACCCTGGCTACTACACTCTGCCTAAGCAGGCGCTTTAGTCTGCTGAGCTATCAGGCCGGCCCTGAAATGTTGCTTTCCAGGGGCTGTAGAGAGTAAACGTCAAGCTGTGGCTATCAGGCCACAGTGCACTTGGTAACTGCAGTGAGCTTGAGCAGGCTGCTTCAACTTTCATTTCCTTCTGTCTAACGACTCCCAGCTTGCTGAGGTGAGTGAATTCGATTCCTGACAGCTAGTAAGGGCTCTGTAAATGCTAGCTGTGGCACATTCCATAGTTCCGCAGGTTCTCTTTTTAGCCCCTTTTACGACTAGTACACACTCTTCTTTTTGTGCCATTAACATACTATTTTACTTATCATTATTTTTTCAGGTAGAGGCTGTTTTGGAATGGTTTTGTCCTTTTCTCACAAAATCATACATAAAAGATTATGTGTTACCTGACAGCTTGACCAAGTAGCGACAGAGCTTAGTGAGTGGGACAGAAGGCACTGGGCAAGACATATGAGGATAAACTTGGAAGTTGCCATACAGGTGGACCTTGGCAGGTGGGCAAGCTTTCATGTGTTTTCATAGAGAAACCAGGGCTGGGAATGGAAGTAGAAGTCTATATGGCAGGAAGAGGAAGACAGGCAACCTCAGGTGTAACAGGATCCAGAAAGAAAAACAGCACAGAGCAGTGAGACACAGGGAAGAAGCCCTGAGTGCTTCGGCTCACGCTGCTCCTGCTGTCTCTCTGCCTGGAAATGGCTCCAGCTGAATCCCTCAGGCACTCCAGAAAGGAGCCTTTGCTCACGGCCACCCAGGCTGCGAGAGCTGGGCGGGAAAGTGTTCAGCCCTTCATTTAGTGCTGAGCTCGATTTTATTTTACTTAAGTTTCTAAATGCAAAGTGACTAATCTTTTTTAAATTCACTAGCTCGCCGAGATCTTGTGTTTTGCTCTCAAACTTTGCAACCACTTTTTGTTGGTGCCTCCAAATAATTCCCAGTATGTATTTCCATGAATTTTTAAAATCATTGATATCATTTCAAACTTGGCTACATTATTTGAGCATGCTTGATCATTTTGGCCTCACTCCATACTTGAAATTATGATTTGTGTTTCCCAATAGATTTCTGCTCCAATTACTTGACTCCTACACTTTGTTTTACATTACCTAAGAGCACAAAAAGTTACCTTCAAAGAGGATATATGCATATTGCATTGGAAGTATGCTGCGCCTGATCTGTGAGGCTGCCTTCCGATTTATGCCACTTAAAGTAATCCGGTACGCTCTTTGTAATTGAAGTCCTTCCATTACCGTCACTGTGGTTCATTTAAATATTCCTCTATCAGATGCAATTACGTCAGGAGGTGAGCCAAATGGTTTGGGAGAGACATGGGCATTTGTAACAAGAAGGCAGTTGGCTGCCCACCAAAAAAGCAAGTTGGCATTCTTAATCCTGAGTCCAACTCTCTTCTCTGCAAATCTTTCATTCATGGAGTGGAATCCGCCCTTCCCTTCGTTCTAGGAGAATGCCCAGGGATTAGGTTAACAGATACTCGTTGGTATTTGCCACTGAGAAAAGTTTGTCTTAGAGATCTTTGTCACTAGATTTCTTGCTTCAAGAACATTCCTCCCCAGCTTCTTGTCTTGAGCCCTCAGTCAACTGTTTTTCTCCTTACTGAACAGTATCACATATTTGTATGACCGTGAACCTTATGGGTTTCAAGTTTTACCTTTCATGGAGCTCACCTCATAATTACAGATTTGAAAAAAGGTTTGAATATTCACAAAACTAGCAAAGTTCTATACTAAAGTATCAGCAATGCCCTTTCAAAGTGCTTAAACAGATATTTATTCTGTATATATGCGTGAGAATGCTGCTAAAATACAGCATGCAAACTAAATAATTTAATAGAATGCATAATGAAAACTAATGATTCTGCATTCTAATAACTCTTATGAAAAGCTTTTCATTTACTTCAAAACTAACTCATCAATACATATTTAAATAATGCAGTTAAGTTATGCTTAAGTCTAGAACTCTTCTTGCATCCAGATTTCAAATGTGCTTCTCAGTAAATGTTCTTCTGGGGACTCATTCTATGCCCATCCTACCTCAAAACAGACCTATAATGTGTGTTCATTTTCCTTCATCTCCTGACATTGGTTCTCAGATTTATGCCTCTTCCAATCCTTGCTATCTTGGCCAGTGACAGCAGTATCTCAGCCAAGGACAAGCAGCTTGAGCCTGCTAGAAATTGCCAGAAAGTACCTAGCAAATGTCTCTTCAGAAGATCCACTCAATAAAGAGCCACAAATAGTAATACAGGTGAGGTTTATAAGAAACTCCTTGAAGAACTATCAGTAACTCATGGATCACATCTATAATTAATCATAGATGAATTTTATTGAAATTCAGAAGACCAGGGATTCAATCCCCTACCCATTGTGCTTCCCCTCTCCTGCCCCCAGCGCACACTGAGACAACAATTGAGGTGGCATGGTGGCACACACCTGTAGTCCTAGCACTTGGGAGGCTGAAAAACAGGAAGGATCACTACAAATCTGATCTGTGTAGTAAGACCTTGTAGACCCTGTACTTAATACACACAAAGAAAAAAAAATTGAAAAGTACATTTATATGGCCCAATGGCATGAGCAGAGGCCCTGCAGTGCCAGCGCAGGGATTTCAGAAGACGAAAGCTGTACCTGTAGGCTTCTGTGCGGCAGGAAAATCTAGTTTCACTGAAAATGAATTCCTTTTCTCATCCAAATCTTCTAGATGGAAGCACCTTTACTGAAACATAAATCATCTCCAAACAGAGAATATCTACATTTTTCAAATGCCCTTGACAGTACCAGAAAATTGTGCACTCATAGTAACTGATAGCTATTCTGGGCCTAGATGGAAGAAATGGGGCTTCGCATCTGTTTATCAGATGCCTTTCATGGCTGCTAACATCTATAATAAAACCAGCATTTAATCTTTACAAAAATAAATGTTTAAATGTTCTGCAGGCTTCACATTCTTAAGGACTCTGGCATTTAAAAACATATAGTTAACATTTTCTGCTCAGTTTATAATAGATAACAAAACGTATCTTTATTGCATACAAAAAAAAATCCCCTTTCTCCATGGTTTCTTGCGCCTGAAATGACAACATGGAAAATCACATAACTAAACATTTCATAAGTTTTAAATGAAGCAGCATTAAGCAGCCACACCCAACACTGTCACCCCAAGGTGCATGTCACCTCTTTGTTTAGTTTGCCATGTAGTGTACACTACTTGCCTATTAGTTACTCAGGAGTCATCTCCCTTAGCAGATCAATTGTCACAGCATTTTAGGGCTGTGTGCAAGTCACCTTGATCTGACTCAGTAGTGGCCCTGAAGTGTGAGCGTAGTGATGCCAGCAGTTTGGTTCTGCAAAAAGAAAGCTGTGAAGTGGCTCACAGCTTTAAGTGTCATCTTCAAGTATCACCTCATACCACTAGAAGAGAAAAGATGAGGAAATACAAATCAAAACTACATTGAGATTCTTTCTCACTCAAGCCAGAGTTACTGGGAATAGTAACTGCTGGAGAGGATGCAGGGAAAGGATCTTCTACACCACTGGTGTACATTACCTTAGTACAGTCATGACGGTGATTAGGAAACTGAAGGTAAAGCTACCTTTTGATCCCATGACACCTCTCCTGGGACGATACCTGAAGCAGTTTAAGTCAGTACATTGTAGGGATTCCTGCATATCCGCGTTTATGGTGGCATGGGACATGTGGCCAGCACAGGTTCCCATCAGCACATGGACAGAGAAAATGTGGCAGATATACACAAAGGAGTATTTATTACTCAGCTGTAAAACGATAGCAGACTTTTGTCAATTGGAGAAAAATGCATGATGTTAAGTGAAATAATCAAAACTTAAAGAAACAAGTAACCAGGAGGCAAGTTCCCTCTAGTATGTGGAATTTTTTAAAAGATGGTGCAATGTAAAAACCAAGAAGGAAATAGAAGGGAGGGTAGGAACAGCGATATAGCTGAGTGGCACAGTGCCACCAGGCAAGTGCAAGATCTTGAATTTGACTCCCAGTACAAAAGACAAACTAACAAAAAAAAGAGGGAGGGAAGGGGTGTAAGAAGGACAATAGGTGGGATGGATATGACCAAGATGTATGTGTCAAAACTCAATACTTTGTAGAAATTAATAGGTACTAATAAAAATGAATTACAAAAAGTTTCAAATTTTGGAGTCATTTGTATCTTTCATTAGAGATGCTTAACTGGTAAACTCCATTCAACTGTAAGACCTAAAAGTACTTAAGGTCAGGAACTTTAAGTACTTAAGACTATGAGTCTGATCTAGTAGTGAGACCCTGAACACCCTGTAGACCCCTCCCTAAAATACAAAAAAAGTGAATCTTCAATGAAGCTTCACTGTAGCTGTTTTAAAAAAGAATGAATACAGTACAATAAGATGTTTTGGAAAAAACAACAGATCTCCTTATATCTACATAACTTTTAGGCCATATTGTTATTATCGTCTTACTTTTTATTAGCTATTATTTGAACCTCTTATGATGCCTAATTTATCAATTGAGCATTACTATAAGCCTGCTTATATAGGGCAAAACATTAAATAGAGTTCAATACTATTCACTGTTTCAGCTATTCATTAGGGGCCTTGGAATATTTCTCTATCAATAAGAGGAGCTACTGTGCAATAAAATGTGTATGCTCATATGAGTGAGTGAGTGCGGAAGACAGACAGACAGATAGACAGACAATGTATGTAACCTTCATGAACATGAAAAGCTCAGTTCCAAACTCTATAGTATGATAATCTGTGGCCTCAGACAAGTTATTTAATCTCAAGTGTTCCAAACAAAAATTGAAAATCATAACGCAAACCCAAAGCTCAGAATACACCATCTGTACTTCAATTTGAAATATTTCTGAAAATAGCCTAATCGAATTTCTGTACTTCTCAACAACAGTAAGCAAAGCATAAGGCTTTTGGGTCTAAGAGGATGCTTTCCTTAATGTAGTCCAAGAACACAATTTCTTCTAGTAGCGAAATCTTCGGGAACTTGTGGTATTACTAGGACAGATAAGTGGAATAAATCAAAGTATAAAATTTTATCCAGTACAACAAGATTCTGGTCTTTCAGCTTTTCCCAGAGAGAGACCTGAGAAGCATCATTCTCGCAGGACCTTGGGGCAGCTCTCGGCAGGGAACCTCTGTGCTGGGAACCAGGTGAATGGAGATGCGCTGTTGCAAGTCCAGGCTAAGCTAGCTGCTCCCCGTGAACTCAGGCAATGTAGAACCTGGCTACCAGGTTAGTTACTGCTCTCTTTCACTCACTTATTTAGGTGCTGAAATCGGGGAGTGAATCATAACCTCTAGCTCTTGTTTTTCTTCACTGTTAAATGTCTGCTGTACGGCATGTTTACATTCATTCTAGCGATAGGTATGTGCATTTAACATAACTTAATTATGTTTATTCCTTTCCCCTCCCTTTTCTTCCCCTCCTCCATCTCTAGATCTCCTTTCCATTTGTAAAGGATCTATTTTCCTGTTTCCATCATCTGTCTTTTTAAAAAATTACTTATACTTTAAGTTTCTCATATAAGAGAACTTATGTGATATTTAAGCTTGTGTGTTTGATTGATTTTAACATTATGATCTCAAGGTATGTCCAAGAGGCCAGGGGAGATGGCTCAGTGGAATAAGCTCTTCCCTGGCAAGCGCAAGGGCCTGAGTTCAATTCCTGGTTCCTCCAAAAAAAATGAAATAAAATAAAATTCAAGGTATGTCCATGTTCCTAAAAGCGACTAAATTTTATCTCTTAAAATGCAGCATAGTAGTCTTGAATAAATACCATACTTTCTCTCTCTGTTCAACTGGGGTTTTTTTTTTTTTTTGTTTTGTTTTGTTTTTTTGGCAGAACTGGGGATTGAACTCAGGCACTTGTGCTTGACAGGCAAGTGCTTATTCTACGGAGCCATCTCCCTGGCCCCCCTGCTCAGCTGTTGATAGATACATAGGCCTCTCCCAAGATTTAAACATGGAATTTAACCTTCATTGTACTATGATGTTTCTAACTCTTCCAGAAAGACACATAACAGGGGCAGAGCTGAGTCAAGTGGAGTTTGTGGTGTTAGTTTTTATGAGGAATGTCCATTTTAGACTTTACTAATCAAAATGAACTTCGGCCTTATTTAAAGAAATTGTGTCTTTCTGAGGAAGTATATTCCAGGAGCAATCAAAGAACATTCTTTCCTTCTTTTTTTTTTTTTTTTTAATGTATTTGGTACAGGGTCTCACTATGTAGATCAGATTCGTAGTGATCCCCCTGCTTTTAGCCTCCGCACAGCTGGGATTACAGGCTCCCGCCACCACGCCCGGTCTCAATAGCCCTCTCAGCATGCCCCAGGGGCAGGTCCAGCACAGCACACCAGAGATCAAAAGAATGTTCTTAAAAAAAAAAAAAAATCCCAAGCACCACATCAAGAAAGCAAAATTAATTCCTAATTTTAGAAACATACCTGTTACAGAATGATTTAAAACTCAGTTCTCAGAATCCACCCTTCTCGTCTCTTTGTTGGCTCTAAGTGCAAAACCAAAGATTGAGCATAGTCACTGCACATGTAGATTATTTGTGAAGAAAATCCACAATATTTTTATTCTTTCACCAGTCTTCTAATTCTAAAGCTCCCTGACAGGGAGGGGCCAATTTTGTAATCTCACTCAATAGAATTTGCTCCAGGAAATATTTAGAAGGATCACTGGGGGATATTGATCTTTTCCCAAAAGTGAACTAAAAATATAAATCTAGGTTATTCAGGTTTGAGAAGAAAATACTTGGGATCAAGTTGCAAAAGATAAATATGAAGAATTGGGGACAAGCTAGTTCAGGTAGTGCACTTGAAACAGGACTCTCTGAGTCAGCGACCCTGATTCAACAGGTGCGAAACAATGTTCATCTCTCCTATGCTTGAACCCGGCTCACAGCAGTGTTGCGCAGGAAGGCCGCATGTGCAGCAAGGAAACCCATTCTTCCCGGATTCTCCTATTCATTTTCCACATATCAATTTATTTAGCCAGCCCTATACCAAGCCTTGTGTTTTATGCTTTAGATGCAGAGAAGAATAGGAGACAGCTTGCATGGCGAGTGAGTACACAGGATAGAGCCAAAGCCAGTCATTGCTGCACAGAGACGTGAGGATAGTAACAAGCAAAGACAGATGAAGCAAAGACAGACCCAGCTTACAAGAAGGAAACATTGAGCCGAATTTGGAACCTGAGTTGGCGTGAGCAGGTGGGCTGAGTTGGGTGGGGTAGGGGTACAAATATGGAATCACGTGCACAGGAGACTGTGACATGGGACAGGTATGGCCACGTCTTTCCCTGTGACAGAGCATGAGATGCAGTAGGGCGTGGAGAGACTGGGCCATAATATTGGAGAAAGTCTATGTCTAGAAAGAACTTCTTTTAAATTCTTCCCTTAGTACTAAAGGAAATGGTAGAGCCTCGCAATGTTTTAAACAAAGCTACTGGATGACCAGATGTGTAATTTTTAGAAAATTGTTTTACTCTTTAACATTTTCATTTATTATATAGTACAAAATGTAATAATTATATAATAGTAGATTAAAATATATAATTACTTTTAATATTTTTATTTATTTTAAAATTTAATAAAAGAAGTTTTGAATTTTGAGTTTGAATTTTTTTTTTAAATTTTAGGGAAGGTTGTGCATGGTGTTCAGGGTCTAGGGGTTGAGTTTGAATCTAATAATTGTTTTGATTTTTAAAATCAAAAAGGTCCACAAATAAATTCTTTTGCATTCATCCCCTGTTCCAAAACATCCATTTCAAATGCTTCTATAAAGACAGACAGTCATTTTGTTATTGTTTAAATATATAAAGAAAAACCAAGTATAGTACATGCCTGTAACTATAGCATTATGGGAGATGGAGGCAAGAAGGTCAGAAGTTTGAGCCTGGATTAGGCAACTTGGCAAGACCCTGTCTCAAAAAAATAAATAAACAAGAACTAAGAATATAGATTATTGTGAAGACCCTGGGTTCCAATCTCCAGTGATGCAAGTATATATATACTTACACTCCTATACATATATATATTTATATATATATATATATATATTTATATATATATTTACTGACAGTACTATATACATATATAGTAGTGTAAGTAAATACAACAGATGAGAGCATGAAGGAATACCAAAGAGGCAGACAACGTTTGCCAGCAAATTGGGAAAAGGTGAGATCAAAAAAATGACTCAAAGATGACTCAGTAACTATGGCCTGCATAGACAGAATTAGGTGATGAAGCATTCACTGAGAGAAGGAACCAGTTAGAACAGGAAAGACTGGAGAAAGACCTTGAGTCGGGTTTTCAACATGTGGTGTTTCCTGGGCCATTTGTTAATGCAGAGCTCAGGAGAGAGCTATGGAAAGTTTGGAATCCCTGGCATATAGACAATAATTAAAGTCTGCTACAGATTAGAACATATTGTAGAAATATGAAATAAGAAAATAAAATCAGATAAAATAAACCCCCCTTGTGTTTAAGGGACAGCTGAAGGAAGAGAAATAAATAGTTCTGCATGACTGTATCTTAGTGTTCTGAAAACTCAGTATTAGAAGTATCTGGGGGAAATGTCATCACATTCCTCCTCATTTGGTGCTCAGCATGCAAGCTAGAACTTGTCAGTGTTAATTGCCTCATGACTGGCTGGCTACTCTTTGCAGCCTAAACAATTTGTTTGGTACTAGTTGTGCCTCCTACAACCTATTAACAAGGAATATCAAGCTACCATTATGCTTGATGTGAGAGAGAACAGTTTTTGTTAAATCTTATCCTGGGAGGTGTTTCCTGAGAGGTGTTTCACACACATACACCCAGGTCAGTGGCCAGAAGTCTTAGAGATTCCCAGTTAGGCTATTATATTAAAGGCTAGTAACTTCTTTGAAACTCAGTTTCTGGATAATATGGTAAGTATTTAGATATAGGCCACAAAATACTGCTTTTAGATCTGAGGTGTCAGTACTAAACTCTGTTGTAAGGACCAGGATTTAGCCCTTCTCCAAAGCTTTCCTTTGCAATTAAAAAAGAAAACAAGACAGTTCTTGTATCTAAGAAGAAAAAGGTGGGAGCCTGGCGCACCACTACCCTCTCAACTAACCATGCTCTGGGTAACTGGGCTCCCAGCATTGGTTGTCTTGATGTCTTTAAATCTAAACCCAAGACCTGTCTGACTACTTATTTAGTTTGTTCTTCTGAGAGTGAAGTGGCCCAATCTCCAGTGGGCAAGCTACACTGGTGGGCCTGACTTGTGCCCAAGAGGTGAGTGTTTGTATGAAGCATGAAAGGAGCCAGGGGTGAGCCAAGGTGCTCACATATACACTAGAGAGCTGAGTATTGGAGGAGAAAGCTGAGTATGGCTGGGAGCTGAGGTGGGAGGAGAAAGCTGATAGGCCAAGTTCTCCTTACCCTAACACATAATGCAAAGAATCTGAAAATGTCGAATTCAAACTAGCCTTCCAGGCTGTTTTGCTTATAGACTTGTCAAGTTGAAAGGCAGCATGTATTTAATTTGGCTGTTTGTTACCTTGCTTTTAAACTTGTGAATGTCTAGAAGTGTGGCATGTGGAATACGGACCTTCATGTGTGTTCTTAGCTGGACCAACAAAGTGCATGAGTTGCCCTAGATGGAATATTGGTAGCCAGCAAGGAAGGGTGGAGTGAGTAATGCTTACAGGAAAGAAAGAGTTTTGAACAAATTGGAGGAGAAGTTGATTATCCAGTCAATAGAACATGCTGTTATTTATGGAGCCATGGGTTCTGCATGAGCTTCTTTTATTTTATTAACACAATTACTAATTCTTATATCTTTACCCCTTCAGTACCTAGAAATCCATATTTGGAATTCCCCTAAGAATAGAACATAGTGAAATGCATTCCCTTCAAAATCTTGTTCCTTGGATTTTTCTAGGTAGCACATATTAATTTTATGCAAAAATTATAATCTTTAGCATAAGTGTATTAATTACCATTATTATCATTCATCTTCATTTGGGCTTACAGAAGAGCAGAGATGAAGAGAAGTCAATAATCCATGTGTTAGTGGCTGCTGGAGGTTATGTCTCAGGATCATCCAACTCCCCAGCCAGCATTGTTTCTGCCACACCTTACTCTCTTAAATTTGGAAACACAATAGACTTCATTTTTCTTTTACAAATATAACCACTCTAAAACAGATGTGTAGTTTTAAACTCGTACAGTAGATTGGAAGTATATGATGCACTTGAGAAGTAATCTATTACTTTAACCTGTGAGTCATCTATGGAGGTACATCTAGTTTTAGATAGGAACAACCTAGCCCTAGAGTGCTCCTTAGATACAATATTTTCACCAGAAAATATGTATTTTAGTGGCTCATGAAAAAACCACTCTTTAACACTGACATTATAAATTAATAATAATCTACTATTATAACAATTCAGCTCAGTGTATGGTTAGAAAGGTATGTATACAAATGGCATTAATACATTTATAGAGAGAGCCAAGAAAGCCTAAAACTATATAATATAAAACAATGGCACCATGTATTTACAAAGGATTATTTTGGCACCATCTCAAGTTAGAATTGATAAGCCTTTTATTAGCCTATTTTATATAAGCTTTATAAAAACAACAGTTTGGTAAAATCAGTTTTAAGGTTTTTAAAGAGTTTATAAATCACATTTCAAAAGACAAAATTTCAAGTCCATGCCAAACTAACTGCCTGAGAAGATGGACTGAAAAATAGGAAGTGAGTATCTCCTTGGATTCTCTGGAAATCATTCTTTACATGGAAAAAATACATTAAAATGGAAAAATTGCTTAGTAAAATCTTATGGAAAATTATGCAACACAAAGAATTGGGTATTAGTTGAGACAATGCCCAAAAAGGACATTTAGAGAATAAAGTCTTTAACACAGATATTAGCTTATCTCAGCTACAGTGCCAATGGAGGAGTTCTTTCACTACTCTCACAGCATTGGAGAAATGAACAAGGCTAGCTCAAGGTGTCCTTGTGTACACTGGCAGGCAGACCTCAGAAACCACGTAAACTATTTAGGGCCATAGATACAGAAGCAGAAGCTCAACATTTCCTTAATTTGTCCAGCATCCAAGATATGCTGGAAAAATCTTAAACTGTGACCTGGTCACAGCATGAGAGCCATCGGTCCCAAGGAGAATGGAAGCAGTGACAATAGCCAAAAAGAATACAGTGGCAAAGAGGATGTAGGTGACAGCCATAGCTTCTGGCACTTGAACTTCCATTATTTATGGTCTTCCTGGGACTTCCACAGCGAACAAAATTGACTGACACCAACAAGACAGCCTCAGCAACACTCACCTCACAAAGAAACATTCTTAGCAGTTCGTAGAGATTCAGATCTTTCTATTCATTGAATTAAGAGAATGTAGCTGTATATCGATCCTATTTTGAATATACAGATAGAAAATGGTTGTTCATTTGTATCCCATTTTTTAAATTAGTTTTATCAGAGAAAGGTATTCCATTGTCATTTAAATATTATAGGTGTGTGAATTAAGCAAAATATTCCAATATAGTTCAGTGGACTGCCACTGTCAGAAGTTGTTGACTTGAGCCTTTTATATAGCTCAGCATAATAATATGGATTTACTTTTTATACTTTGTTTTACACTTTTTTGCTGGATAGTTAAGACCAAGATAAAGTGAGACCTATATAACAAGAAATGTAGTTTTTGTATCTGATGTATCTTTGATGTCAGTCAAAGCCCTCAGAATTTATCCTGAAACCCTGTAGCACAGTTTGTAGATCCTTTGTCAGTGTCAGCCATGTGGATGGACGAGTCACGGCCTTTGCTTGACCAGTTTGTTCTCTGTGAAAGCCTGAGAGAATATTTTCTCTCCATATGACTCTCCTTAGGTACACTCTACATTATTGATCACTTTCCTCTGTGGCCCCATAATCTTCTTGATCAGAAAATTTGGGACACAACTGAGTTACAGGATATTATGGTACAGGTCTCCTATGTCCTGAGTCTTCACTGACCTTGAAAAGCTAAGGCCAAAATGTTGACTGTTCTTGCAGCCCTTCTTTTTTTCTAATTTTTGGTTAGCAACCTGAGGTTGTTAACCCTCCAGAAGAGAAGCTTATTGTTATTTCCATACAACATGGGCAGATGAGCTTGACTTCTCTATCTTTCTGAATATTAAATATCTTAGGCATAACATGGAACAGGTATTTTCCATCAAGTGCCGATATGTTAACCTTTAAGTCCCTACAGAATATGAAGACAAAAATTTAAAAAATAAAAACATATTTTAAAAATAAGAAGAAACAATTATATATTTTACACAGAAGTTTAGAAATCTAACCATATACAGCATTGTAACAGGACAGTACTGTGACATTTTTTTCTAGTTTCTTTTTTATTTATTATCCTTTTGTTTTAAACAAACATTTACTTGAGACACAGTATGGCAATCACTGGTGTGTCATGACAAGCAGTACATATTTCGAAGACCAGAATGACAGGCATTCCAAGCATGCCCTAATATTACACATTGCTATTTTCAGTGCAGTTGCTTAGTTCACAGGTATCAGCATATATAGTTAGTCAGGGTGAGAATCCCACCAATTAACTGCTAGTTTCTAAAACCTGCTGCGGATTCCTAGGATCATTGCCCTACCCATCTTATACATCTAAATGTATGTCTTTGCCCCTATCATGTTTCCTAGCTTTTTTCTTTGCTCTCTCTTCATTGTCTAATCCTCAAATTCTGCTTTCCTTTAATTGTGCTATTTCTTTAATATGTATTTCTTATTTGGAGTGCTTATACTAGGGAGACTATACAATATTTACAAATGTGGGTATAGTTTATTTCACTTATGAGTATATCTTCAAGTGGCATCCACATAAATATGAAGGCTTCAAGTTCATCATTCTTTATAGCTGAGAAATAATCCATTGTATAAAAATACCACATCCTTTTTATTTATTCCTCAGGTGATGGACATTTTGGTTGTTTCCAAGATTTGGCTATCACAGATTGTGCTGCTATAAACATAGGTGCACATATATCACTATAATATGATTTTATTTCAGTTCTGCTGGGAAAATTGTCAGTAAGGAGATAGCTGGTTTGAATGGGACTTTCAGTCCCAGCCTTTTGAGGAGTCTCCACACTGATTTCCATAATGGTTGCACCAGTCTACATTCCCACCAGCAGTGGAGAAAGGTTCCTTTTACCCCACAGCCTCTCCAATATTTGTTGTTGGGTGATTTATGATAGCCATTCTTTCTGGGGTAAAATGTTATCTCAGTGTTTTTTTAATTTGCATTTCAAGGATGGCTAGTGATGTGGAGAATTTTTTTCATATATTTATTTGCTTCTTTAATTTTGTCCTCTAAGAGTATTTGTTCATCTCAGATGCCCATTTTGGAATTGCATCTTTAAATTTTGGGGCCCTATTGTTTTTTAGTTCTTTATAGATTCAAGAGAGCAGACCTTTGTCTGAGTGTCTATTACTCAAGATTTTTTTGAAATTTGTGGGTTGTCTTTTTACTTTGTTGGTAATTTCTTTTGACATGGAAAAACTTCTCAATAAGAGGAGGTCCCAGCTGTTACTTCTTTCAAGTACTACTGATGCAATTTGATTTTTGCTCATGAACTCTTTGCCTACCTCTATTTCTTCAAGAGTTACTCCTACTTTCTCTTCTAGGAGATTGAGTATTTCTGTTTTAATGTTTAAAAGATCTTTAATCCATTTTGATGTTAGCTTAGTGTATAGACCTGGGTCAAGTTTTAGTTTTTGGCATGTAGAGAGCCAGATTTTCCAGCACCATTTGTTAAAGAGGCTATCTTTCTTGCAGTGAGCATGTTTGGCCCCTTTGTCAAAGATAAGATGGCTGAGTGCATTTGTAGAGGCTTCTGCATCTTCTAATCTATTCCAATGATCCTCAGGTCTATATCATTGTCAGTACCATGCAGATTTTATCATAGTAGGCTTGTAGCAGAATTTCAAGTCAGGAATTGTAATGCCTCCTGCCTTGTCTTTGTTGACCAGGATTGCCTTTGCTATTCTAGGTCTTTTCTGGTTCTAAATACATTTTATGAATGATTTCTCTAGGTCTGAGGTATATTGGTTGTAGTTTGATAGGGACTGCATTAAACCTGTACAGCAATTATGAGAGTGTGGCTATCTTCACAATATTGGTTCTTCCTATCCAGGAGCAGGGAATATCTTTCCATTTTCTGAAATCCTCTATGATTTCTTTTTTTAGAGTACTTTAATTTTCTGTGAAAAGATCTTTGGCTTCTTCAGTTAGATTAATTCCAAGGTATTTCATTTTCTGCAGTGCTATTGTAAAAGGTATTGTTTCTCTAATTTCCCTGTGTGCTTGTTATTTGTGTAGAGGAATGCTGACTTTTAGGTATTCATTTTGTATCCTGCTATGCTACTGAATTTGTGTACCAATTCTTTTAACATCTTGGTGGAGTTTTTTGGGTCTTCCAAGTAAAGTATCATGTCATCTGCAAATAATGACAATTTAACTTTTCTTTACCTATTCTTATTCCTTTTATTTCTTCCTCTTGTCTAATGGCTCTAGCTAATGATTCCAAAACTATATTGAATAGGAGTGGTGATAGAGGACACCCTTGTCTTGTACCAGATCTGAGAATAAAATATTTCAGTTTTTTCCCATTTAGAAGTATGTTAGCTGTTGGGTTGTCATAAATGACTTTTATCAGATTGAAGTAGAGGCCATTTATTCCAATATTCTGTGGGACTGTGAACATGAATGAATGTTGGACTTTGTCACAAGACTTTCCTGCAGGAATTTAGATAATCATGCTGTTTTTAGTTTTTGCTCTATTGATATGGTGTATTACACTTACAGATTTGTGAATATTGAACCATCCTTGCATTCCTGGGATGAATCCTACCTGGTCACGGTGTATAATCTTCTTGATGATTTGCTGTATTCTATTTGCTAGGATTTTATTGAGGATGTTCCTAATGGAGATTGGGTTGTAGTTGTCTTTTTTAGTTGTGTCTTTCCTTGGTATTGGTATCAGTGTAATATTTGCTCCAGGAATGATTTTTGGAGGATTGCTTCCTTTTCAATTTCATTGAAGAAACTGAGGAGTATAGGGCATATATCTTCCATAAATTTCTTGTAGAATTCAGTTGTGAATCCATCAGGGCCTGGACTTTTCCTTGTCATCAGGCTTTTTATTACATTTTGTATTTCATTGGCTGTTATTGGGTTATTGAGAACTGTTCTATCTTCTTGATTCTGTTTTGGTAATTTGTACCTTTCTAGGAATCTGTACATTTCTTCTGTGTCTTCTATTCCTTGAGAGTAAAGATTCTCGAAGTAGCTTTTGATAATCTTCTGAATTTCCACTGGGTCTGTAGTAATTACACCCTTTTCATTTCCTTATTGCTTGTATTTGAACTTATTCTTTCCTCTTTTTGATGAGGTTAGCCAGGGGCTTATTGATTTTATTTAGTCTTTCAAAGAACCAGATTTTTGATTATGTTAATTCTTTGAACTGTTTTCTTCATCTCAATTGAATTAATTTCTGCTCTAATCTTTGTGATTTCTTCCCAACTTTGGGCTCTGGATTTGGCTTGCTCTTCCTTTTCTACATGTTGGAGGTGCAGCATTAGGGTATTTATTTGTTCTGATTCTGTTTTCCAATGAATGAGTTCACAGTTATAAATTTCCCTTTGAGAACTGCTTTGATAGCGTCCCATGAATTCCGATAAGTTGTGCTTCATTTTTCATTGAATTGTAGATACTGTTCAATTTCTAGTTTAATTTCATCTATGACCCACTGGTTTCTCAATAAAGGGTTGGTTAATTTTCATGGATTTATGGGCTTTTTGTGGCTTCTTTTGTCATTTATTTCCAGTTTCATTGCACTGTGGTCAGATAATATGCATGGGGTAATTTCTGTTTTCTTGCATATACTTAAGCATTACCTATGGACCAGTATGTGGTCTATTTTACAAAATGACCTGTGTGCAGCTGAAAAAAATGTGTATTCAGCTGTTGTTGCTTGGAGTACTCTGTATATGTCCACTAAATCCGTTTGTTCCAAGCTCTGGTTCAGTTCTGCTACTTTGATAATTTTTTTGTCTGCTTGACCTACCCTTTTGGGATAAGGGGTTGTTAAGATTTCCTCTTAAGACCGTGGTTAGATTTTTCATGTCCATTAAGATTTGTCTTATATAGTTGGATGCTTCCATATTTGGTGTGCAAGTATTTATGAGTGTTATCTCTTCCTCTTCAATATTTCCCCTAACCAGTATATAGTGGCCTTCTTTATTTCATTTGGTCATTCTTGGTTTGAAGTTGAGACCATCTGAGAACAGGAGTGCTACCCCTGCTTTTTTCTAAAGTGCTGGGGCATGTAGTATTGTTTTCCCTCCTTTGACTTTCAGCATATGAGTTTCTTTATCAATTAAATGTGTTTCTTGTATGCAGCATATTGTTGGTTTTTGTTTCCTAATCCACTGTGCCAGTCTATTTCTTTTAATTGGTGAATTGAGTCAATTTACATTGATGGCTATAATTGAGATGTATTGACTTATGATTGGCATGTTATTTACCTGCTGTTGCTTGCTCCTTTTTGTCCTGTGCTTAATTGTTTGCCCTATTGAATGGGTTCCTTCTGTTGTTGTTCAATGAGTTCTAATTATTTTTGGTCCCTCTCTAGAACATCTTTTAGTAGTCTGTTTGTGGTTCATTTTGTCATTGTGAAATTCTTTAATTGTTCTTTGTCATGGAAATATTTCACTTCTCCATTGAACTTGCAAGAGAGTTTCGCAGGTTATAGTAGTCTGGGCTGGAATTTGTTTTCATAGAGAGCTTGAAGCATTCTGCTCCATGTTCTTCTGGCCTTCCTGGTTTGGGAAGAGAAGTCAGCCATAATTTTGATGAGTTTTCTGTTAAATGTGATCTGTTTCTTTTCTCTAGAAGCTTTCAGTATATTGCTCTTGTGCCGGATTTCTGGGCTCTTCACTATTATATGTTTCTGTGTGTTTTTAATTGGGTTGAAGTTATTTGGGGTTCTGTATGCTTCAGTCACCTGATTATCAGATTGTTTCCTCATATTTGGGAAGTTTGCTGCTATTACTTCTGCCCATATTTTTTATATCATTTGTATTTACTCCTTTTTTCCATTGATGCCTATTAGTCTCACATTGTTCACCTTAGAATCATCTTGCAAGTGATGAATTACTTTTATTGTATCCTAATTGTTTTTAAGAAATATGTTCTTACCTTTTCACTAGCTGGGATGGTTTCTTCAAGATCTGAAACCTTATCTTCACTTTCAGTCAGTTTTTCAAGCTTATGATTGAGATTTTAAGGTCCTCTATATCTCTTTGACTCTGCTTCATGCAATCTATTTCTTTCTTGTATTGCGCATTCATAGAACCTGTCATTTTTCTAATCTCTATTTTTTATCAGTGACTTCTTTAGAAGCTGTTAATTCTTTTACTGTAGAGATTATTTCTGATCTGATTTCCTCTATATGTTTCTGCATTTGATTCTTTACTTCAGATGCTACTAATTCAGATATTTCCTTTTTTATTTCATAGGTTATTTATGAACTGGGATCCTCTATACCTCTCTGCTATTGTTTCTTTACTTCACAAGCTATTGATTCAGACATTTCAGCTCTGTGATTCCCAGTATCTTCTATGCTAGTGTCCCCTGCACTTGTTCTGGGTGAGCTTGGGGTCTGAGATTGCATTATGCTCCTTCTGTTTGTCATTTTGTATAGCACTATCATCTGACCTTTGGTGTAGAGCTTTGGTGCAGTTATAACCTTAGCACCTACTGATATTTGGGTGCAGATCTAAGAAGTTTGAATTCTCCAGTTGTGTCTGGCTTGGGTCTGACTACTGTGCTCAGTTCCTTCCTGCTGCAGCCCTTAAGAGTGAAACTGTTGTGCCCCTCTGGAAAGATGTTCTGCTCCTTGATTAGCTGGGTGGTCCTGGCCCTGACTCTCTCTTCAGGGACTTCAGCTGCAGAGTTTCACCCCAGGCCTGTATGCCAGGCTTGGGCTAGTCCTGGAGGGCACAAGGGGGTTCAGGGGAGTAGGGAAGCTCTCCCACACACTTGCAGGGCCTGGGCTTAGGCTAGGTCTGGAGGGGTGGAGGGGTCCAGCGAGTGCAGTAGAATGTCTCACTCATGCAGTGTGCCTGGGCTGATCTGGAGATGTCCACCAGGCCCAGTGGAGCCCGGAAGCTCTCCCACATACTCCCTGGGCCTGAGTTTGGGCTGGCTCTGTAGGGGTGGAGGGGTCCTGAAAGTATGGAGAAAGGTCTCACTCACCCTGCCTGGGCTGGATCCAGAGGGGTCTATAATTGCTTTTAAAGTGTGTTATTTATTTAATTTACTGCCATTTCAAGGTAAGTGTATTAAATACTGTATGTGTATCCATAAGCTATTCAATGGATTTATTACCTGACTTTCATGCATTGAATATTATACAAAGCACTGGGTGATTAAATATGATCCCTGCCCTACATACCTATAATCAAGACCCACTCCAAATGCAGTTGTCACTTAGAATGTTTCATCAAAAGTTTTTGTCTACTTATGTTGCACACGTAAAAGGAGCTATTTCTAAATGTTACTGCAGTGAAATATACCACGCCACAGGATAAGAGCCCGTGTCTGTGACCTGTGCAGTTCCCCAAGCACCCCAGGCTTCAAAGGGCCTCATACGTGAGGATAGGCTCTGTTGCCATCCATTTCAAAGTTTGTAACCGTTTTTGAACAAGAAGGCCCCACATTTTCCTCTTGCACTTCTGTAGATTCACAAAGGCTTCTTATTCCCAAACAGTTTGCTTCTTAATCAGAAGTGTTTCACAAATTTTTTTGCTTCTACTCACAACTTTCACATCAGGTGACAAACACAACATTTCTGAGAAAGATCCTTAAAATGAAAACACAGATTACATTCCTGGATGGAAGCACCACTGCATATACCAAGTTGAGGGGAGGCTGGAGTTTCCACATTCTTGCCTTTGGGGAGAGGGGATCAGATAAATACCAACAGCACCTGGAAGACTTGGGAGAGTTAAAGAGTGGATTGAACAATTTTAAAAATACTTTTCAGTGTGAGACCTGATTAAAAAATGATCTAATGTTATCGGTAAGCTTTAAGTGACTCTCTTTGAGCAGAAAGATTGAAGAGATGGAGAAGAAAGTGAAAGTCACAAAAGCATCACAAACCAGCTACGGAGCTTTTGCCTCAGCCTTTGCTGTGGAATCATTAACTCTGTCTCTTTGGACTACTCCATGCTTATTTTAATATTCCATCCAATTTTTTCTTTAGGTGGTGGAATTATTGGACTAGGACTGAATGATGGCTTCTAATATAAATTCATAAACAGTTGGCTAATTCTTAATTCCACATGCTCTGATTTTTATCTTTATGACTTTAAGAAGCTGTTATAAAATTCCCCGAAGTTCTTGTAGGTTCCAGACTGAGCAGCATTTCTTCAGTTTTGGTATTCTCTCTCCTCCTTTGGCTTCACGGCACTTGCTTACCCCATACCCAACTGTATCTACATTACCCTACTTGTAAATTCAGGCAATCTACATGTGTCTCAGCCTCTTTGTTTGGTTTGTGGATTGTATTTTTGTGTTCTGAACTTCCTTTTGCAATTTTTTCTCTTCACGTAGCTTCAGAGAACCCTAGTTTCTGGTGTGCTGAAGCTATACCAGCTCTCAAGACCTGATTGCTAGCATCTCTGCTGAGTTCCACATTCAGAAACCTCCTGGGAGAGTGGGAAAAGCAGTGAACATTATGAATCCAGCTTTCCTCCACCCACTCAACATCTGGTTACTCAATACTTAGTAGGATATCACTGCCTATAGCCACTATTCAAGGCCTGTTTCAGCCTAGTTCCAACCTATCCTGTAGCCTGAACTTCTAGCTTCTCCCTTTCTATTGTTTTATCTCTACTACACTAAGATTCTTCTGTGTTGTCTCAAAGGAAGATCACCGTCCTACCATTCTGCCGTTGTATGTGCTGTACCTTCTTCCCCACAGGCCCAGCCTTGCCTTCTCATCACTGGTTCTAAATTTTTTTTTTTTTTTTTGTCTATTTGAGACAGGGTCTCACTATGCAGTTCAGGCTGGCCTTAAGCTCACTTTGTAGCTCAGGCCGGTCTTGAACTCACAACAATTCTCCTGCCTCAGCCTCCTGAGTGTTGGGATTACAGGCCTGCACCACCATGCCCAGCTCAGTGGTTCTAATTTTGATGGTCTCTTGTCTCACATTTTTCACATTCCAAGTTATATCATGGTCTCTTGTTTACTTCTTGTCTTTCAAGATCATCAACTCATGCCTCCAATTTATTTTCTTCATTTGTTTCTTTTTTGTTTTGTTTGTTTGTTTGCTTGTTTGGCAATGCTGGGACTCAGAGACAGGGCCTCACACGTTAGGAAGTGCTCTACCAAGAAGCTAAATCCCTAACCACTCTTTTTTTAAACACAGTATTTGTCTTCTACTTTATCTGGACGCTAACTCACACAGTTTATGTAATCAGGTTTTTGAATCGCTGAATTTATCCAAGTGGAAAAAAATCAGACCTTGTACACTATATCAAATAGCAAAAGGCTTTGGTTTAGAATGATTGACTTCAAATACCTTTGATTCCATAACTCTTTGATGGAAATACCAAAAGATTTTCTAACAAAAAAAAAAAAAATCAACAAAATAAACCTTTGTACCCTAGTTTTCTTTAGAACCAAGATTTTTTTACTTTTTTTTTTTTTTTTGCAAAATGCAAATAGCAATGGAAGAATCATTTAAGCTGGAAATATAGGATGTTATTACTTTCTCATGGTAGACCACAGCTAACATATCACACTAAAACTGCTTCAACATACACTGAATCAATCCTCTATGGAAGACACAACATTATGTGCTACATCCCATTAAATACTTGGAATTACCAGAAAATAGAATCCCTTTCTCAATTTTTGTGTGATAATAGAATTGGAAACAAAGAGGGTGGTTCATGTAGAGTAATCCATATTAAAATTTAAAATGCATTAAAATTATATAAAGGGCATACTTCAAGAGCACATATAATTTACATTTGAATAATGAGTGAATAGATAGTTCCTCTGCAGAATTTTCCCTTGGTGTGCTAAGAACAATGTCAACTACTGATGCCTCCTGCTTATAAATGAGTCACAGTCATAGAAGAATTTTAAAATCCATTTGCTTGGCCTGTTTCTCTCCAAAATAATATTTCTTTTGTAGGCTTCTTCTTCTGTTTCCTGATAATTTTCTCATTTAATTTTGCTGCTGCTAATAATGTCTATACGTGTACGTGTGTATGTGTCTCACACATCCATGTTCCTGTGTGTGTGTGTGTATGTGTGTGCATGTGTATTTGAGCTTGGAAATATCAATTGGAGCAAAGAATGCAATGTGTTAATGCTCAAGTTCTTACACTCTTATGTCACACACACTCACACGGTCAAGCACATGCACACACAAAGAGAATTTCCTTGAGTTATGGCCATTCTCAACATAATGAGACTCAATTAAAGAGACTCAACTTAATTCCATAGAAGCAGTGTGAGACAATGAACACTGGAAGCCAAGAAAGTCAGTATGTTCCCATTTTGCCACCAAGAGCTGAAAATGTGGGCTCTTCAGGAATCCTCCTGGACCAGATCATTAAACCACAGCCCTGGCTCAAGCGGCAGGAGGCAGGACACATGGCCTTCAGGGGAAATTTACTCTGCAGTTTCTCAGCAAATCTCAGTAATTATTTCAGCTCCTGAGAAATCCTGAATCTTGACAATCCTCCAGGAAAGGTAGGTGGGTGGAGTGACAGTGCTCTGCAATCCTTGGAACTTCTGGGGAACCTGGAATCACTGAAGTATGTCCAGCTTGCTTGGGGGCAAACTGTCAGCCAAGCTGCCACTGCTCTCCCACTCACAGTCAGACAGGGCTTAGCAAGTCTTAGTAAGTCCCGCTTGCTGCCTTCCTTCTGGCCTGAAATGAGTTCCAGGAATCTGCTTTCTGGTAGCTGAGGGCACTAGTGCCAGAGCCATCACGTACAGAACCTTTGTGCAAATATGAAAACAACATGCCTCTGGGTAGGCATAGCTTCCCTTTATTGCATGCCTAGTGAGCAGGGTGCAAGCTGGGCTGAATCCCATCCTATCTGTGGTTTCCACCTGGTGCCCTTAGGCAGAGCACTGCCTACACTTAGAGCTATGGCTTGCACTGCTTATTTATGGTTCTCACTTCAAATATTACAGACGAAACAGCAAGCATCAAGCATTTTCAGCTCAATATTTGCAATTTTCAGCAGGACCTTCATAACATTCTATCAAGTGAGATCTGTTGATAATAGGCCCCCTGATTACACTCTGGCTCCCCAGTTTGCCATATCCTGTCTGCTTCAGACACGTCATTGCAAGGATATAAACAGATGTATTCAAGATAAAGCCTGCCTTTTAGATGACTTTCATAGTGGTTTATCTGCACACGTCAGAAAATTTCTCTATTGTATCAACATATTTTAAACCTGTCTTGGGTGACTTCACATTACGGTCCCTACCTATTATGGTCATCAGATCCTTAAATAATTTTGCCAAAGAATTGTTAATGCATGTATTGTAACATAATTCTAGGAAATTTCTTTTAATACACACACACACACACACACACACACACACAAAGCTGAGCTATAGAAGACCTGTGGTAGAGGTCTTCTCTGGCACATGTGAATCAAGTTCAAGCCCAGAAAGTGCAATGAATAAGTAGTTAATTTAGTATGATACTAGAACTATGTTTTCTTTTCAGAAATTTACCACTCCTCTCTCCTTTCCGTATGGGAAAAATGTCCTTACAAGGTTAGCCTTGAAGCTTTAAGGCCCAGAAAATGTTGTTTCCCCACAAAGAAAGAACTTTCTTTCAGAAGAGGAAAGAAGGAAACTAGAGTACTTTATTGTTGACTAAGAAGGGGGCAGACAAGCAGAGAAGAGGTGGACATAGACTGCCAATGTCATTTCTATGCTGTGTCCTAGCTCCGTGCTCAAGACAGAGTAAGCTCTCAGTGCTTGCTAAGTGACCAGTGCAGGGGCTGTGATATTAATGAATATCACATAGTATATGCCACCAAAGCAAGAATTCTGTCTGGAAGATATGAGAATCAAGTTTCTAGTTCAGTTTTGGCCCACATCTTTAGAGACTAAGACACTAGTGTGGCTCGATAACGTTCTCAAATAGTTATGTTTCTCTGTATTTTAGACACAATTAAAACACCTAGGATCACATGTGTATGCACTGCTGCATAAGCATATCCTGACAGGTTTTAAAAAAAAATAATAATAGCTATTTAATTTACAAAGAATGTTGCTATTATTAAGGACATGTCAGTTCCAATGGATTAAGGCAGATCATCACATTTTATACACTGCCAACATGTAGTGACACTTTCCTCTTTAGGATGAGTTTCATCAAATTGAAGTGCTAAGTTTCTGGTTTACAGTTCAATCCATTTCCTTGACTCACAGGGTGGAGTCAAATGACAAAGTCCTCTGGCCTTTCAGTCAGAGCTTTTCAAGTTGCTGAGTGATTATGCGGTTATCTTCTGCCCAAAGGAGCTGTGATGTAGACTCACAGTCAGAAATTACTGCCCTGCAACTGGCATACATTCTAGAGCTGGTCTCACATAAACATGTTGGATCAGAGGGAAAAAATTAAACATAAAACGGTCATTAAACCAAGGGTGTTTGGAGGGGTACAGAAGAAAGAAGTATGCTGGCTAACCCTAGCAGGAATTCTGCCCAGAAGGATATTGCAACAGCCCGCAGCTCTTCACTCCCAGGTACACGACGTACCAGCTGCAATGACTCCCTGTCATAAAGGGACGCAAAACACTTCCCAGACACAATATAACAAAGCCTCCATGGTAGGGCCAGGGAGATGGCTCAGCCAACTAAGCACTGCTTAGACAAGAGAAGGGATCAGGGCCATCCCGGGCACCACGTGTTGTGCTGCCACCCGCCCTCCCTCGGGCACGCTGAGCTAGTCTTGGAGACTGGGTGTGGTGGCGCATGTCTGTAATCCCAGCAAGAGGGAGGCTGGAAACGGGAGGATCACTAGGAGCCTGAGCTGCGTAACGAGACCCTGCATCAAATATATTAAAAATAAAAGAAAAAACCCTCTATTGTATGCACAGCACATAGTAACAGAGAGAGAAAACATGACGTTGGTGCAGTTGAAAGATGTGACTTGGCAATGCTCTGAACTGGGTGGTTAGCATTAGACTTAAATTTTCCTCCCTCTTCTATATGCCTTTGTATGAAAGAGGCATTTCTCTAGTACAGTAGTGTCTGTGTTCCACAGAGAATATATTTCAAGATTCTCAGTGAATACCTAAAAATTGCAACAGTACTGAACTCTATATACTAGGTCTTTTCCTAATACATCCAAAGCTATGAGAAAGCTTAATTCATAAACTAGACAGAGATTAACAACTGTAATAAAGTAGAACAATTATAATATTATACTATTCTCTATATCATATAATAAATTCTCTAATGAAATTAACAGTATCGCTATCCTTGCATTTTGGGGCCATCATGAAACAAAACAGGGGCTACTTAAACATAACCACTGTGATATCACGATTGTTGAGAGTCTCAAACCCACATGGTTCCAGCCCTGGGCAGGGTGGCATGAGGCGAAGTGAACTTTTATCCCACATGCAGAAAGTGCACAACTTAGCACCTATAACTGTTTTATTTCTGGGCCATTTTAAATGAGAGCTCCAAAAGCCATAATAAGAATGAATTACTGTACTTTGACCCAAATTGTGTTCATATAGCTGTTGAGGTGTGATCAAGAGTGAATACCTTTCCAGGAAAAGCAGAAGGAATGAAGAGAGCGCACTGGGGTTACGGGACAGCTGATAATCTATAATCAGGTACAATGACTGAACTGAGTGATAGTCACTGTAGTGCTTTTTGCATTCTGTATATGTTGTTTTGTAGTAACGCCCATTTAAAAATAGAAATAGTTCAACTTGTAGGTTAATAGACTGTTGATTTAATGTTTGCACGTGTGTACAGCTCACGCACAGTCAATTCTTGAGTGTCCATGCCAATAAGGAGAATGTCCGTGTAGGGGTTAGAAATGAAGATGGTAAAAGGGCCTTGTGCAGTTCTCCCTGAAAACTGTTTCTGGAATTACAGTTCATTATAGAAATGCCTTCATTCTGGGTGATTAAAATATTTCAAGCACAATAGCAAAGTCCCATTGTAATGAAGATGGACGGGCAGCCAACCTCCTCATCCTGGTCCTCTCCTGTGCAGGAAACTAACAACGCTGATGATTGGCCCAACACAGTACTACGACGTTGCGCGTGTAGGGAGCGAAGCACACGAGCACACCGCAGAGGCAGGCTCTCTTTGCAGAGCAACCACTTCCTCTTCCTTACGCTTTTTTTCACCCTGCATGCAGGATAGGAGGAAGAATGCAACCTGCGCTCTGCTACCTGGTTACTCTTAGCTTGAGTTCTCTTGTCAAGCTTTATTTTGAAAAGCAAGATGTTAAAGTAACAACACAGCCATATTCATCTTTCCTCTTCATTTCCCTTAGTAATAAAGTAGGCTTCTCCAGAATTTTAGAACCCTGTAACTTTGCAAAAAATGTTATGCACAAATCCAGTCATTTTGCATGTCAGTGGAAAGCAACACTTCTTAAAGCCTTTTCACTTAGAATACTTGTTCTATGAGAAGGTAATAGAGCCACTGTGAAATTCAGTTTTTCAAAATAGTAAATATGGATGTATTTGCTTCCAGACAACCTTCTTGGAATTTCTTGATGAACATTTTCATTTCAAAGGCTCACAAAAGCATTGCTAGAAATCAATATCATTGGCAAACATATAGTTTTCCAACCATCTTAACCATAAAAACCTTTTGGGAGAACATTTATACTTACCTGTAGAACTAATATCAACAAAACATATTTTAACATTATATTGTTGTTTAAAGAACAATAAGAGTGGGAAAATTATTACCTGAAAGAAATCTTCCAAAAAAAATCGCTGATATATAATAATTGACTATTTCATATTGAAAAAATTTATAAGCCACTGTAATAATAGTTATACATAAAGTAGATTAAATAAACACATTCACATATTTTATTTCTATTAGATGTCCAATCACTCTTATTATAGAATAATGTAATTTTCCTTTAAAATTTTAAAAAATTGAACATATTGAATATAAATTATACTTAAAATTAAGAAACTACAATGCTGAACATAATTTATGAAAATGTAAATTATGTACTTGGTCAAACTTCCTTCCCATGGAATTTCATACTGTTACCTGTTAAAATAATTGAGATTTTTAAGAAACTGCTTTTCTTCAAACTTCCCACAATTGATATATGACTGCTTCGTGACCACATTTTTCTCAAGCTGTTTTGGAGTAGACTCAGAGCAAATCTTACTTTCCTCGAATGGACACTTCTGCTTCCCCAGGTTGACCCCTTCCCCTGGACGCATCATTCCTGCTCTGCTGCATAGGAGGGGCGTCCTGATGCCCCTTCACTCTGCTACACTGCTCCAGCCTTCGGCCCGGGGCGGGCTTCCTCTCCATCCTTTTCTTTCCATGAATGGCAGCCCTGGCAACAACGCACAGCTGGCTTCCCTGTGAACTTCTTACCCCTAGAGTAAAAGCAGTAAAAACTTTTCCTAAGTCAGGGACTATAAAATCACAAAGAAGTCTGCAAATTAATAATATTAATGGGGTAGATGTTCAAGGAGCATTTCATTTTCAAAAAGTGATAGAAATAGCTGCGAAGAAAATAGTAAATAAAGAGCTTTAGCTAAACGAAAGGAAAATGTCTACTCTAGTTGGCCAATCTTTCTAAGATTCATCAACATCTACTCAAATTATCTTTCCTTAACAACCACCTGCAACTTTGCAAATACCCACCGTGACATATTTTCCCTGAAGTTTTCAGTAAAAATAGTCAATAGAGACTTCCTTTTCATGTTTGTTTCTTTCCATACCCTTCCTTCCCCTTCCCCTTCCCCTTCCCTTCTCATCCCTTCCCTTCCCTTTCTTTCCTTCTCTCCTTCCTTCCTTCCTTCTCTCCTTCCTTCCTTCTCTCTTTCCTTCCCTCCTTCCTTCTCTCCTTCCTCCCTTCCTCCCTTCCTCCCTTCCTTCCTTCCATCCATCCTTCCTTCCTTCCTTCCTTCCTTCCTTCCTTCCTTCCTTCCTTCCTTCCTCTCTTCCTCCCTTTCTCCCTTCCTCCCTTCCTCCTTTCCTTCCTTCCTTTGGTATGTATATGTGCTACTGGGAGTTGAACTGAAGGCCTTTTTCTTAAGCTACATCCCCAGCCCTTTTAAAATTTAATTTTACTTTTTCCCCTCTGTGGTGCGGCTGTGCCTGCAGGTCTGGGTAGGGCCTGCAGACACAGATCTATATTACACTGGACAGTTTTGTTAAAGTTGTCAAGAATAAGGCCTACTTTCAGATATAACATGTGAAGTTTAGTAGATGACATGAGGGAAAAACTGATTGTTATGCTAGGAAACACTTGATAATCCAGGACAAAAATAAGCATAACACACTTAAATATAGGATAATAGTTACTGTACATAATAGAGATATCATTTTCCTGATTGCTTATGACTGTATTCAAGGGGATATGATAGCCTGCATGGCATATGCAAGTGAATTATCAAAATACAGTGTGAAAGTTGGCCTAAAAAATTATGCTGCAGTGTATTGTACTGGACTGCTGCTGGCCCACAGGCTTTTCAATAGGTTTGGCATGGATAAGATCTATGAAGGCCAGGTGGAGGTGACTGGAGATGAATACAATGTGGAAAGCATTGATGGCAAACCTGGTGCCTTCACCTGCTATTTGGATGTAGGCCCTGCCAGAACTACAGCTGACAATTTGGAGCCCTAAAGGGTGCTGTGGATGGAGGCTTGTCTATCCCACACAGTACCAAATGCTTCTCTGCAATTCTGAAAGCAAGGAGTTCAATGCAGAAGTACATCAGAAACACATTATGGGTCTGAATGTTGCAGATTATATGCGTTACCTAATGGAAGAACATGAAGATGCTTGCAAAAAACAGTTCTGTCAGTACATAAAGAACAATGTAACTCCAGACATGATGGGGGAGATGTATAAGAAAGCTCATGCTGCTATACAAGAGAATCCAGTCTGAAAGGAAGCCGAAGAGAAAAGTTAAAAAGAAGAGGTGGCACCGACCCAGAATGTCCCTTGCCCAGAAGAAAGATCGGGCAGCTCAAAAGAAGGCGAGCTTCTTCAGCGCTCAGGAGTGGGCTCCTGAGAGTTAAACCAAATTTCTATGAAGATTTTTCAGATAAAGACCTATAAACTTACTCATCAAGCAAAAATAAAATGAAATTTATTTTTATTTTGAGACAGGTTCTCCCTAAATTACTAAATTTCCCTGGCTGGGCTTGCACTTGCCACCCGCCTGCCTTGGCTTCTCAGAGTGCTGGGATTACAGAAATACACCATCACACCCAGCACAATATCCCCTTTTTATCTCACACTTCCTTTACAGCCTCCTCTTGGCCAATAGACATGGATACATTCCTTAATCTAGCATTTTCAAAGCATGCTTTGGAGAACACGGAGAGATGAAAGCAAAGATTATTTCAGGGACTGCACAAGATCAAGACTATCTTCAGACAGTATTAAAATATTCATAGTTCTTTGCTTTATAGTTTCTCACAAGCACATATGTTTTAATGGAACATCACCACAGGTTTCTATTGATATAAATCTCCAGAAAAGTAAAAAACATTTGTTCAGATTCAACTAATATAAATTGCCAGAGAATGTAGTACATTTCGCAAGCAGCTAGCCCCCTCTGTTCATGAGTTCTGCATGCACAGAGTCAATCAATCATAAATTAAAAATAGGCAAGGGAAAAAATGTGAATAGGTACATATGGTTTTTCCTGTCATTCTCTAAATGACACAGTATGGGTATACTAGGTGTGCATATAAATACTATTTATATGGTGTTTTTAGGGATTATAAATAATCTAGAGATGATCAACAGTATACAGAAAGCTGAGTATAATTTATATTCAAATATCTCTACCTTTTGGGCCAGCCAAATAGCTCAGTGGATTAAAGTGCCTGCAAGCAGATGCAGGAGCAGGGGTTTGATCCCTGGGCCTGCCTTGCCAGCCCTGCCATGGGGACACCTGAGATGGCGATTGAGACTGGGTGTGGTGGCACATGCCTGTAATCCCAGCACTTGTGAGGCTGTAAACAGGCAGATCACTATGAGTCTGATCTAGTAGTGAGACCCTGAACACCCTGCAGACCCTTCCCTAAAATACAAATATCTCTACATTTCATACAAAGTGGTATGTAGTGGTGCCTTGGTTCACAAACCTAATTTGTTGTACTTTTTTTTTTTTAATTTGGTACAGGGTTTCACTACACAGCTCATACTCACAGTGATCTTGCTGATTTCAGCCTCCCCCACACTGGGATTACAGGCATGAGCCACCATGCCAGGTCATGGTAGCTGACTCAGTGCATCTGAGGGTGGGGTTGGAGCAGCATGTGGTGCTGGGACTGAACCCTGGTCTCTTCACTTGCCTAAGCAGGCACTTAGTCCACTGAGCTATCTCGTTAGCCCTCTTACACTACTTTGGAAAAGATGACCATATTTACATTTGGGTAGGGAAGATGGCCACAGTCATGTTTGTCACCTGATGATATTTCTCCTTGCAAACCAAATTTTTTGCAAACAAAAGTATTCATGAACCAAGGTACTGCTGTACTTAAGCATCCTCCGATTTTGGTATCTGTGATAGTAGGAGGTAACTTGGAGCTAATCCCTAAGAGGATGGAGGCACCACTGTATGCGAATATTTCATGGTTACCTCAGCCTTATAAGACACATATTATATCCGTTTTATTAATGAGTAAATTGACAGAGAGATTAATGTGTGTAACTTTGACCTGCATAAACCTATGTGCTCCAAAGTCCAAATTAGATCCTAGATTTATAGTGGTTAGTTTTACCTCTACAAGTGTAGGGCAAAATCTGCTTGAATAATTGTATTATTTTCCTTTGAAGAAGAGGATAGTGATAATATATTTTTAAATTTTCCCAGCCAGCTGTAGAGGTACACCTTGTAATCCCAGTACTTTAGCAGGCTGAGACAACAAGATCATGAGTTCAAGGTCAGCCTGAGCTACAATATGAGTTTGAGGCCATAGAACATACCAGGAGCCTGCTGCACAATCAGACATAAATAAAATAAAATAATGAGGGGAGCGTGTATCATAGTGCACAGGTCTTAACTGCTGCTGTTGTGGGGAGCATCTGCTCTTCAGACTCTTTCTTTCTAAATTGTGTCATGAGCTTTGAATCTTAACGAGTAGAGAATTTTATGTAATGCTCTATTTGACTGTCAGTAGATGCATTAGTTGTCAACTAACTTGTATATTGACCTTCATTTAGAAAACTATTATTTTTTTGATTGGAAGGATTTTTTTTGACAACATTAGAATTTCCAAGAGTGAAAGCTCTCAAATGACTGTGCCAACGTGCTCTCCTGGCATGCTATGCTGAGGTAGTGTGTGTGCCTGAACAAAGTTTGTTTCATGTGGTCTTTGACACTTGAAAGAATGGCAGGACTTTCATTTTCTATGATATTTGTAAATGTAACCAGAGGACACTGATCCACAGGGCATCTGAAAAATAAACAAGATTCAAAAGCACATCTGAAGATTTTATGAAGCTCCTAGAATTCAGTGGTGTTTTCCCTGGCTTGCGTTTTACATATTAGAATGTTTCTGCCTTATTGATCTGCCTTATTGATCATTCATCAGCACTTGCCAATAGAACTATATTGGTCAGATATCTATATGATCTTCTCTCAATCCCCAAAAAAGAAGGAAAAGAAAAATGGCTCTAAGAAGGCAGTTACCAACTCCATGGCATCAGTCCATTGGTAAAATCTATTTTACTGCTCAGATACCTGCTTGCCATGAATGATATCAGTTTGTCAATAGCCCTCTAATTTGTTTTATCTGCATAGCTAATCAATTTCTCCATTTTGATAGTGGTGGTGATAGCCTCTGTTCTTTGACCAGTGCTCCAGTTAACAATAAAATCTGCCCTGTGATAACTTTAGCCTAATAATATAGAAATCTTGTAACTCTGTCATGGTTCCCTATATTCTTAAAAGGTTTGGTGTCATATTAGAAACAGCTAATTTGAAAACTGCTTTTTTCTAAAACTCTGAATGACTAAGTTGGACTGCCTCTGACTTTTCCTGAATAACTCACTGTATGGCCTTCCTCAGAAAGTTCACTGGGTCCCATTGTGATATTATTGACTTAACATTCATTAAAAGACCCATAAAAACGTATTTCCTGCATGTTCAGGGCATAGTGTTTAAGCTGTAAATATGGCAATATAGGTGTAAATATTGGCTTAAAACTTGTCTTTGAGTCATTTATTTCCTTTATCTTATTGACTCTGAATTGCCTTTTTCTGCTGTTAACCTGGCCCTCTCCCAGTCTTTGAATGTACTTTCTGAATTCCCAGTGGTAGGTTTGTTGAGACTTTTCCCGTAAGAGTAGGGGGGCACCAAACAAGGATGATTTTTGCTCTCAGTCTGTTCCAGACACTCCTTAGTGGCAGAACATGAAGATGGCACTCTACTGGATTGACCTTTGATTCCTGGCAAAGGACAAAGATTTCACTAAGGGAATTCACTCTGGTTGATGGTTTCATTAAGGGAACTCACTCAGTTGATGGTTTTCTAATGTTTGTCAAGACCTCTGTAGAAACAAACATCCAGAGGGTCTTTGTAGAAAAGTCCAGAAGTAATTGAGCAAGTCAGAGACCACTAGCCCTAAAAAATGTTCAGGCTTAAGGACCCCGTTACATCAATAGCAATTACAATTGCACATGCAAAAATTATTGCTTTTCCCAGCACTTTCTCTTTTCCCCTTGAGAAGAATAGAAAAGTCAACTGAATCAAGACATAAATTCATTTTTACAGCTGAATAAGCTTTATCTTTGGTTGTTTTAAAAATGAAATAAATGGAAAAATATTTGTTGGAGAATAATAAACACACCCAGGTATTTGCTGCTATTCTAAGGCTGGGCTAAGATTGAAGTGGCTCCGTAAGACCACCTGTGTTTCTTGGTTCGAGCCCAGCGGAGTTTGAGAATTGGTTGCAGTCCAGTGACCTGGCTACATTCTTAGATCTCTTACTCAACATGAGGCATAAAGATCACTGGAAACTTTAACCAAAACATAAACATTCGGAAGAGCCCATGAGCCTATAGTTTGAACCCCATGCTGCACACCCTTACATCAATCTCTTTCTGATCTTCTGGGAAATTAGTTCACCCTTCAAGGCAAGAGAAGGGGCATCCTAAGGGTGCAGCTGCTTGTTCTCCCTGAGGAGATGAAGAATCTGCAATCACCCCAAAGCACACATTTAGATGCTTGCTTTTTAATCTGCTTTCCACTCGGCCAAATGAAAGCCTGTATGGTAACTCTAAAAGCATCAAAGAAAAAGCAGCACAACTCTTTTATGCATTCCACTATGGAATCCAATAAAAGAAACAACTCAAAATCATTTCAGAAGCAATTAACAAATTGCTACTCAAAAGCAGCTCCTCAAGGAGGCTTGCTCTTTAGTCCAATCTTCTAAAACACATCCTTGAAAATGGTAGCTGAAGGGAAGGAAAAAGATAACTGATTTGTTTTCCACTTGTCCTTGGGTGCACCTCAAAACAATGTGGATACTTTCTGAGATAGATATCTTGCTTAGGTGTCCAGAAGTACACTAAATTTAAATACCTTTATTTTAAAAAGATGATAAAATGGCCCTACCAGTTTAATAGAAGGAAGAGCAAACTGTAGCTAGATTTCATATTATGACAATTCAAGCATCAATTGTCTTAATACCTAGTTTCTAGTATCCATTTTTGTGGCCTGGGGCAGGTCATGGAACATTCAGATGAGACAAAAAAATAGACTGAATTTGGTTTCGCAGAGTCCACTCACTGAGCATACTGGATATTAACAGGTATTATGGAAAGAGTTGGTATGTGTTTGGTTTCAGAAATGCCATATTAAACAGTTAAATGGTGTTACAGCTAAATAATTCACATTTTATCATATTTACCATTATAAATGGGAGCTATGATACGAAATAACATCTAAATTTATGCAATGCCCTTCTTACACAGTCCATCATGGGAATTGTATAACTTAAGGTGTTTCCAGCCTTCACATTCCAGTTTTCAATCTGAAGCAGGCCATTGCACCTTAGCACGCACACAAAGATCATCGCACCAATTACTAGCTATCACTGAATGATTACTTCACAGGTGCATGTGTGGGAATGCAGATCAGAGGGAGCAAATACAGAATCCTGCTCCAGCCAGAGAGTTCCATGTTCTCCACCCGTCCTAACCCTTGGAGGCTATTCTCCGTATGTGTGCCTGTGGCTGGGAGGTGAGGGCCCCACACTTTCCTGCCTGTGAGCTGGGGTTGCTTCTTGCTGCTGTTACTCATTGTACCCCAATAGTCTCCTTACCTTCTTGACAAGCCACGATATGGCCTGAATAAACAACAAAGGGTGTTTGTCTGCTCAGCTTTTATCTAACCCACATCTATCATTTATTTCCCACCAAATTACATAATTCTCATTTTAAAGCTATTCTAAAACAGTAGCCTCAGCTAGAGCCCTGTATTTTAACTAGGATCATTTCCACCAGCTAATATTCATGTATGGCTGACCCAAGCTATAAATGAATTTGTCAGTTGTTTCTCTTTTTGTGATTCTAACAGGCATTACAGGCTAGAAAAGCAAAATTATGGTAAATATGTGGTAATTTTAATATTTATTATCAATCTTTTGATGTGTTTTATTAGTTGTCTTTTCTTCCCAAATTATGAAAGGTATAGTCATCCCTGATGACTATTTCTATGAGAATATAAAATTAAGTAAATTTTTAAATAGCTTTTGCTGTTGTGGCGGTTGTGGTTGGTGGTAAGGATTGAACCCAGGGCCTTTGCAATGAGCTGCATCTCCAGCATATTGTTTTCTGAGCTGGGGTCTCACTCAGTTGCCCAGGCTGGGCTCTCACTTGCAACCCTCCAGCCTCAGCATCCAGAGAGCTGGAGTGACAGACCTGTGCCGCTACATCTGTCTAGATTGGTGAAGACGTGATAAGCGTGTTTTCTTGTCAGCAATTATTCATGTACCTTAATGATTAAGTCCATGCGTAGTCATGTTGAGACTTATTTAATGTGTGGTGGCTGTGAAAAAGCTCTTCTTGACCCTCTTGCTGTGCGGAGCATAACTGATGACTGCCTTCAGCTGCTGCTTACCTAACTGCCCCTGAATCTGAGCAGAGGCTTTCTTCCCAGGGCAGTCCTGAGATGTACGATTCCTTCAGTGTCTGACTTTATCCTGCAAACTCTGTCCACCCAGCAAAGACGTCATTAAAACTGTTCGGCTGTCACAAACTCATCCATACAAACTTTCTTCCATCTCTTTTTGTCCAGGATGAGACTCTCATTATGGTCTGAAGTTCCTTCTCCCCATTTTTCTTCATTGGGGTTTGCCTTGGTAAATCTCTTACATCTCTAATTTGATCTTGGTTTCTGCTTTTCAAAGAATCCATTTTTAATGAACCAATTTTCTACCACTGGAAATTTAAGATATTTCATGGGTTTTTATTTCGTTGTTTGCTTCTGATAAACCGCATTACAATGAAATTTCTTGTAAGATCTGATACAAGGCCCTTATTAATTCTGCAGTGCATGTTTTTAGAAATATAAGTGTTGGCTGCATGAAAAAAATATATTTTACAGCTTTGGTTATATATTGAAAAATTACCTTTACAGGCTGTCCCAATTCACACAATCAGAGGAAGTTATTTTTCTTTACTGAGTTGTTTATGCCTTGTCTTAGTAACTGTTAGAAAGAGCTTTTTTTACACAACAAAGGCTACAAACTTAGTGAAATTATTTTAAATGCTAGCAGTTATCACCATAATTAGTCAAACCCAAACTGATTAGCCTTAGGAAGTGAACTCCACCTACTTATCTGAACTTCATTTTTTTCTTTTCTTTTTTTTTTTTCACTTGTAGCGGTCACCTTTTATTGCGCATTAATTCTCATTTAGGCTATGAACGAATTGAGCCATGATTAAGCTGTTCACAGACAGGAGCAAGATGAGACAGTCAAAGGCTAGAGTGCAGAGTGCCCTCCACACTGGCCCCTTTTCAGTGGCACTTGCATCGCCACTCATGTTTGAAGTATAAGAAAGGCATTACGTAAAAAGCATAAGCTGCCAGCACCATGTTGTGCCCCGCGATGCTCCCTTTCTTCACGATGACGTACTTGTTGTAACACCAGTTGTGACCTCTCTGAAATGCTGCAGCAATGCCCGTGGGGGGAGAAATCCCCATCAGTATCCAGCTGGGCAGCTCCCCTACTTTCACATCCAAGAGCCTCTTCTCCTTCATGGTACAACCGAAGCCATGAAGCCATTGTGGAATCCTGACATTCGCTAGAGTGGGCCACTCTTTTCTAAACTTTAATTTTCCCTCACATTCAGACACATACAAAAGATCACAGTACCTAGGAAGTGTCATACATCGTATTTTATTGAACAAAGCAAAACAGTAACACTGGTCTTCTGGAATAATTCATGTGGGGAGCCGCTCACACTGCTGGCAGATCCTCTTGGTGAACAGCTAACAGTCTGGCTAGAGATAGCAGAGGAATTTTGTGTGGGCATGTGCATTAGTTTACTTTCCAAAATAATCCCATCTGGGTGCATGAGAAATGTTCTATCTGTTGCAGCTCATTAGGAGGCGAGATTCAAGCAAACATTCTCATTGATTTAACATGCTGGATCCTCTAGAAATGAGTCATCCATTTCCATTTGCTTCACAAGGCTTAGAGGTGGAAGATGACCTAGAAACACTCTCTGAGTAACCCATTAATTTATAGTGTAGAAAACTATAATATTTTACAGCCCAACTCTAAATCAGGCACCAAAAAACAATTAGAAGCTTGGGGAGTGGGCGAGAATGAAAGGTTTAAAGCTGAGCTGTAATTTATTTTAACTGATTTTCAACCTTCAGGGTCTAGAAGACAATTTCAGTAAGTTTCAGTAAAGTGGCTGTGTAAAAAGTTTGCTGACAGAGCCCTCCTTTTTCTATACTCGGAGTCTCAACTCAAACACAGGCCCTGAGAAGTGTGCTTGAAGTAGTTTAAAGTAGTGTACCATTTTCTATTTATTTCCACAGACAAGTGCTGTCCAACTACAGGATTCCCAAGTTAATAACAAAAATCCTGCTAAGCCCGTAATGGACTGTCCAGGAGTTGTGAGGTGTTACAAAAAAGGCCTGGCTCTCTATGCTTAGGGTCTCCCTGGCTAGTGGAGAGCAGAAAGGAAAACGCATGAAAACCATTTAGGTCCATTTAAAAGCTCCCAAGTATCAACTTACTTTTAAGGGGCACTAATAGAGGGAGCTTAACATTTGCATTACGGACTTGAACAAAACAAAGGAAATGAAACCATGAGATGATTAGGACAGCCAAAGGAGAAATGGAGACTTTCAACCGATCACATATTAATTTTCCCAGAAAATGCATGTTATTTTAACTTTGAGTGTATCTCTTGGAAGCAATAATCTATGAAGATTAGTTTAATATCCTTATGAGAAATTCCTCCATCTTGACTCTGACTTCTAGATTAACAATAGAAAGGTGTGGAGTGTGTGTGAGAGCTTGTGAGTGTGTGTGTGTGTGTGTGTGTGCGTTTGTGTGAGGGACATTTCAATTGGGTAGAACCTTGCTACTAATGACATTCTCTGTAGTACTGATAATAAAAGAAAGAATTATATGAAACAAAACTATGTAAAATAGCACAAAGACTGCATTTGTACACATTCAACCAAAATATTTACACTGAGTTTTTAGGGCCCAAATGATTGAAAGGAGTATTTTTTCCACTTCACTGATGATGGCAGAAATATTTTTTTTTTATCAAAACTGAAAGAAATTGGTAAACTGAGGACAAACGCAAGGAATTTTTTGTTTATCTCTTGAGGTTGATCAAATGGGTTATTTTCCCCTAAGCTATCAAATTGATAGTTTCTGTGTGTAAGATTAAAGGTCATCATATCTATTTCAAAAATGATGGCCACAGAGATAGCTCAGTGGAATAAGTGCTTGCCTGGCAAGTGCAAGGTCCTGAGTTTGATCCTTTGTAAAAGAAAAAAAAAAAAAAAAAAGAGAGAGAGAGAGAGTATATTTTAGAGGAAAATTCCTACCCTTAGCAGCGAGACAATGGTCAGTGGAAAATGTTCCTGCCTGAATCAGCAGAACCTGTATGTGTGTTCTAGTCGTGGCTGGTTGCAGGTAGTACCGATGTCGTTAGTCTGTTGACATAAAAATAGCATGATTACCCTAGACTATCTGGATAGGCCCCAAATCATCACAGTGATCCTTGAGTGACAAAAAAAAACAAAGTAAAAAGTCAAACTGAGAGAAGGCATTGTGAGACTCAACTAGCAATTGTTGGCTTGGAGATAGAAGTGGCCTAGGTGTCAAAGGATGCAGGGAACTTCCAGAAACTCAGAGGCTTTGAAGATGGGTCCTCCTTGAGACCGTAAGAAGAAAGGCAGCCTTGCCTATGCTTCGATGTTAGCCCACTGAAAACCATTTGAAACTTTGGGACTTTCCTTAGGCCACTGAAGCTAAACCAAATTTTTGGTAATTCATTATAGCAGTAATAAAAAAATACAGCATAGTTGTTATTTGGATTTTTCAAAGGTAAAGATGGGCATACATGCATGTTGCATATTATATGTACAGATCTAACATATCCATGCATTTAGAATTATAAGTACATGTATATTTATAGTACTATCAAGTGTTAATTTTTAATTATGATGACAAGCTTGTCTCTAAATACAGAGTTCTTACAGATAATTCTTTTTAGGTGAGTATAACCCAGCGTAGTATTGTAAAAAACCTGGAAAAACCTCAAATCTTACACAGGAACTCACTTCTACCATTTCCAGGTGGAGTTATATGACTAAAGACTCATCCATGGGGAACAAAGTTACTGACTCTTCCACAATTATGGTTCTAGAACTAAGCTGTCTGAGTTCCTCTTAATTGGTGGCTTAAGAGATAGAAGACAATAGGTGACTTATTTAAACCACTTTGGCCTTATTTTGATCATGTATCAAATACTAATAACCATTAGCACCTATTTTATGAAGTGAATATGAGAATTAAATGAGCTGGTCAATTCTCTGCATAGCCCATGTTTAGCACAGTAAGCACTCAATAAATGCTATCTATTGTTATTTCAGCCTATTTGACATCCCATATATCTCTTTTAAATCATAAAAACACATCTATGTGTGATGGTTAAGCTTAATTTTCAACTGGACTGACATGGGAACTGCCCCCAAAATTAGAAGGTCTCCTGAGAATGTCTGGGTTGTTCACGGTAGCATGACCTGAGGTTCCTGCCCCCCCCCTTCTCTGGTACATTTGCCCATCTCAGCTTCCTAGCCATGGATGAAAGTTTTGCTATAGACAGACACACACATACACATACTGTGTTGGAGCCAGCTGACTATGAACAAAACCCTTTGAAACTTTGAACCAAATTAAACCTCTCCTCCTTTAAGTTGTAGATGTCAGCTGTTTTGTCCACCATAGAAAAGATGCTCATACACTTTTTTTTTTAAATAACTCATAGGTTTAACATAAATTGAAAGGTCAATGCCTTTATAATGTACATTTTTATTTCCCCACAGGATCTATCACTGTCTTTTGCAGAAACTGTTGCTCAACAAATAGCTTCCAATTTATTTCATCACAAAAACCCTAAAATGTAAAAATGTGACTCATAGATTTAGTATTGGGTAGGAATTTGTCCAAGTTTCCCAGAATTATAAAATTAAAAGGAAAGCAGAGTTACCATCACTATCCCAATTAATTCAACAAAATTTTAAAATTAATTTGGATCGTTTTTCTCAGTTCTTCCTTTTGAGTTTTCTAATCACACTATTTCTTGTAGCATGATACCAGTGCTGGAATGTAGCCCATGCCATGGAGTCTCACTGAAGTGATAGACTTGCTCTTGACCCACAGATTTTTTACTCTTAGAGAAATAAAAGAAATGTGTGGCACTTTCTTCTTTGCAGGCCTAAGGTTAAAGAATGTGGTTTGAGACTACAATCACAAGAAATTTCCTCAGCTTTTCTCTAATTTAAACATCAGGATTTACCTAAGGAAAAAGTGTGTAAATTAGAAACTTGCACAGCCAGCGGGACCATGTACGTTAATGAGCTGCTCAGGAGTCAAACCTCAGGAAGGAGGGAAGGAGACAGGTCACAAGAAATGAAACAGATGACATCAACAAGAAGAATCAACCAAAACAAAGTTTTCTCTGAGTTCTTTCCTAGGACACAGTGTGCAAAACTAAAGTAACCTGGCACACTTGCTACAGAATGAGTGTCTGTGTGTCCCCACGGACCAGCCCCAGACAGACAGACTCTCGCATCCTCACAAGAACCTTGCTAGGGGGACATTTTGTGTGTGGTGTGTGTATGTGTGTGTGTGTGTGTGTGTGTGTGTGTGTAGGAAGCTCCGCCTGCCCCAGGGGCAGGGCTGGCACAGCATGTGGTGCCAGGGATCCAACCACAGACCCTGCGATTGCCTAAGCTTGCTAACGCAGGCACTTTACACCACTGAGCTATCTTGCTGGCCCTCTGGGGACATTTTGCACCCCTGTTTATGAATGAAGCCTAAGGCTCAAGATGGTTAAATCACTTGTCTAAGGTCACTAGCTATTACATTTCACAAGTGGGAGCTAAACCTCAATCCATCAGATTCCCAAACCATTGTCTTCTTCACCATTCCAAAGTACTGCTAGTGTGCTGAATTTCATAAAAGTGCCAAAACGTTTGTCAAACTAATGAACAATGCAAAAAGTTGCACACGACAAGGCTTTCAACTATGGGATGTAACTATTGGAAAGAGGAGACAGACAGACAGGCAGAGACAGAGTCAGAGACAGAGACAGAGTCAGAGACAGAGACAGGGACAGGGACAGAGACAGAGACAGAGACAGAGACAGAGACAGAGACAAAGACCGAGACAGATTCAGGGACAGAGACAGAGACAAAGACCGAGACAGAGTCAGAGAAAGTGTGTATAAGTTCTGCATGAGAGTTTTGCCTTTTTGGAAAACATATCTGCTGGTGAAACCTCACTTTGGGTACAGAAAGACACTGAAGGCCTACAGATGAGAAAAGTTGCCAGATATTAACAACTATTTTAAAGAATAATCTCCCAGAGGAGGTGATAAAAGCCTTCACAGGAATGTTGAAATCCAGTTCTATAATGCTAATGGGGATTTTGAAAAAAAAAAAAAGAACATTGACATAAACAGTAAAAAAACCTACCTATTCTGATGCCAATTCAATTTTTTATTTCAATGATGTTCAACAGAGGTCATGTGACTCCTAATTAATTCAAGGCTATAAAATATAGGATTCACTTATTCAATGAAATTCATAAAAGCAATAGACATTCATTTTATAGTCTTAAGTGAAATTAACAAACAATAATGTTACTTATCTCTGGGGATATTAAATACTAATAACACTGCTTATTCATGTAAGTGCTAAACACTTTAAATCTTACATGCCTATACAACCTAATACTCTTCATTAATTCTATACTGTAACACTAAGTTCTACAGGTTAATTATGTGTTTTAGGTTGTTTCCCTGTTACCAATTTTACTCATCTTTAATTGAGCCTTCCTGCGTTTGAAAGAGGCCAAGTCACCCTCATTAAATCCATTGTCTTTTTTAATTAGTTTAGCTAACCATTAAATCTACTCCATAATCTTCGCTGCACCTGTTACCATATTTGATGTTGCATTCACGTATATTAGGATATATTCTTTCCAGTAAGCCTTTCCTCATGAGGGTCCTCTTTCCCTTCCATCATTCCTGTCACCAGGTCATGCCCATCTTCATCACCTCCCCCATCACCACCACCGCCACCACTGCCGCCACCATCAGCTGAAGTCCTCCATACATGCTGTTTTTCTGGAATGTTGATGTGCTTCTGTGACTTGTGAAGTCTGAGTATCACTCCAAGTGTAGAATGAGTTCTGATCGAACAGTCTTGTCTAACAGGACCTCTGTCTCTCAGAATGCCAGCATTGTTAAAGAATAGGTAGATGTTTATAAGGTATATGGACTGATTACCCTGAACTTCCCACTTCAACTTGGTATTCTGAGCTCAATTAAGAAAAGGTAAAGTACTTCTGAAGCTCTGAAGGGGAAACTAATAAACCCCAGTTCCAAGAAATGTGAACAGGTTATCTCTTCACTCCCCAGGTAAGGGACACTGTGTACTGATTCTGAGACACACAGGAGGGCAGGGCTTCCTCTCCCCTTGTTCTCCCATATTCTTGATATTGTGCCAGGATCTAAAGTTCTGAAGGTACACTGGCACAGAAATTGTCTCACAAGTGGCACAGTGACTGATCACACAGCTATCAGCTCTTACTGGCCCTAGGGCCATTTGTTTGTTTGTTTGTTTTGGTTAATTTAGATTATTTTTACTCTTTTATTTTTGCATTTATAAACGTTAGATAGAATGAAGTTTTGCTCTTTATAAAGCAGTAAAGTCAAAATTAAAGTAACTTTAAGCAACTTTTTAAGTAAAACAAATACACCAAATTTAAAAGTTTTGATGAAGAACTTGAAAATATTCAATTTTTCTGTTTCCTTATCTCAATTTCATTTCTCAGAATCTGAAGAAAATTCTAGTTCCTCCAGAAAGACTTTTTTAATCATCCCATGTATATTTATTTAGTGATCTCTCTCCCCTAAGCTTCTGTAACTCACACAGCTTCTCTTATGGTACTATTATCTAATATTTAAAAGCATATCCTTAGCCTGCTCAATCAAATATTCCTTGAGAACAAAAACCACATCTTATTATATATGAATACCATAATCTTGGTCCATTACTTTTTCAATTAATTATTCCTGACTGAAAAAATAATATATGTTCATTTTAAAATTTAGAAAATAGAATGCTAGCCAGGTATGATGATATGTGCCTCTAATCTGAGCTACTCAAGAGACTGAGGCAAGGGAATATTGTAAGCTCAAAGTATACCTAGGCCAGGAAGAGAAACCCAGTCTCAAAAATTAAAAAAAAAAAAACCTAGGGGCTGGGGAGATGGCTCAATGGAATAAGCACTTCCCTGGCAAGCGCAAGGGCCTGAGTTTAATCCCTGGTTCCACAAAATAAATAAATATTTTTTTTAAAAAACTACAAGGGCTTGGGTTGTATCTCAGCATTAGGCTGTCCCTGGTTCCATTCCTAACACTGAAAAACAAAGTTTAAAAAGGAAAACAAATTCATCCATAAATCCAGAAACAGTCAAGGCTAATCTATATCTTCTGATTAACTTGCCTTTGTTTTTTGCTATTGTTTTCCTTGTTGGATTTTTGTTTGTTGGTTTGGTTGCTTTTTTGAGAGAGGGTCTCACTGTGTTTTTCAGACTGGCCTTGAATTCACTACAGAACCCAGGCTAACCTCTAACTCCAGGGCTCAGCCTCTGAAGCACCAAGATTATAAGTAAACAGTACCAAATCTAGCTCCTTTTTTTTCTTTTTTCACCAATATGTCACCAGTCCCAATATGGAATTGGAAACCTACTCCCTGGTAGCTTTCAATGCCCTTGTTATTATGGGTTGGGAAGAGGGGTACACAATATACTACAGAGGAACAACAACCATGGTTGACTGCCCCATGGTTGGTCTTCTAAATGTATATAATTTTTAATGTTTTATCAATTATGACTATACTGCCTTTAAATAAATTTTTAAGAAAGGCAAGAAAAAATGTTTATTTTAAAAGCATTAATATTCAATTATTTCTCTAGTCTCACATAGCTATATCTGTTAATCTGAGCAACAGATTTGACAATAAAAATGGGTACTATAACAACCATTATTAATTTACTATTCTTGTTTTGAAAATCTATAGCATCTATTGTTGTATGATACCCTGCTTCTGTCTTTGTTTCTGCTATTTGTTTTGCTTTTGTTTCTACTCTTCAAAATTAAATTTAACAAAAGAGAACAATCTCATTTTAAATTACAGCTCTGAGAATTTCTAAAAGCTACTTCTTAAAGTTTCAGCTTTTTCAACTGGAAAAAAAATAGTAGACAATATCTCCTGCCCCATATAGTTACTGGAAATATTTGAGGATAAGAAGATAAATATTGTCTACAACAATAGCTAGCATTCCAGAAAAAAAAAAAAATAGCGTTTTCAACTTTGTTGTTAACCTTAGTAGAAATGGATCCCGTATTTACCAACTTTAGAACCCTAATGTAGTTTGGGCTCTTAGACAAAGAGTAAGACTAGCACATATACCAAAGGGCTCAGGCTACTCAGACAATTGTATTGAGATTAAGGAAATCAGAGGTCAAGGCAGTAAATATTTATGACAAACACAAGCCAAGGCGCACTCTTTGTGTCTTGGAGTGAAGAATGACTCACATTTTGCAGCGTGTTCAGACCAAGCAGAGATGAGGAAGAAATCACTGTTTTTCCAGTTACTCAACAAAGCTTTGGGAAAGAGGTGAAAACAGGAAGGAAGGACCTAGTTTGATTAAGAAGAGGTAGCGTTTCCAGGAATGGGGCTTAAGTGTTAAAAGAGAAAAAGAAGTTGATTAACTCATCCAAAAAGAGAGAAGAGAAAACAGAAAGGAAAGGAAGAAACACCTGGATTTCTTTTCCTGGTGCTCCCTCGCACAAGTGGAGACACATTCTATCATTTACTCAGCCATCCAGCCATTCATCTATTCAATCACTTAGCAAATATTTAGTTAGGCGCTATGTGCTGGGCAGTGAGTTCTGAGAACTCCCTGGGACCCACAGCAGGGTGGAAAAGACAATCTATTAAGTAATTATAAAAGGATTTGCCCTGTAAGAAAACACTCAGCTCACTCCTTTATAGTATAAGGGGGTTGACTGGATAGTTATTTATTTCTCCTACCCCTCAAAGTGTGATTCTGCAGAATAAAACTCACCTTGCCAATTTGCATTTTGCAATTTGCTTTTTGCCAATTTTGAGGGGGAGGGTACCAGAAATCGCACTCAGGACCTCGCGCTTGGCAAGCAGGTGCTAGGCCACTGAACCACATCCCTGGCTCCTACATTTTGCAATTTGATAGAAATCATCAAACATGAAACATTGCCAACTTCCAACATTCACTGCATGTGACACTGCAGAGGGACTGCCTACTGCCTGTGCTTGTGTATCTTGTCCCTGTGGGCCTACAGACCAAACACACACACACACACACACACACACGCATGCATGCACACACATGCACGTGCCTGAAAGTGGCAAACAGCACTCACGGCAAGGTGAACTGTGCCAAATTATCTTGGGAAATGATCCTCAGATTCAATGAGTTTATCATCCTATATTATAGTCAATATACCATTACATTAAGTTTTTGCCTTTTTCATAATTTAATAAAAATCCTGCCTCTTTAGGAACTAAGTTTATTACCGATTTTTGTCCAGTGGTGTGGTTCACTTTTAAATCTATGAAATGAAGACATTTACTCATGTTGCAAATGTGAACATAATGTTGCTGTCACTTCTTTAATTAAGAAACCTCAAGTAACTCAAAACTGTTCAATGTCAAAATTGCAAGTATCTCCCCATTTTAGTGTTTTGAGTCATGCATTTCAGATGTGTTAGTCACATTCCTTAAGGCTGAGCTTCATTTTATTAATTTCTGAAGATTTCTGCTCCTATCAGGCTATCTGGAGTTCTGCAAGAGCCTTAGAACAAGATCAGTCTGTTCTCACTGTGACAGATTATGCAGTTTCAATGTGAACATTGCCCTTCTTTGCTCAGAGTCAGAAAGCATGCGAGCTTCGGTGACTCACAGCTTCCCGTCACTGACTGGACTGGTCGACTTCTGCAGCCCCTGAAACACCATCAGAGACAAGCTCGATTCTAGAAGATAACGTTCATCATAGGGAAGATGTCGCAAATGACTTGCCTCAATGTAAGAGTAGCCACCAAATTCTATCAAGTGAAATCAGAAGAAGAGCTAAGGAAACCTTATTTTACTGTATTGTAAGCCATTGTGTTGCCCTCCGACAACTCAATATTTAAGCTTCCTTAGATACTGATACCCCAGAGTCCCCCAGTGGGAATGAGCAGCACCATCCTGAGAGGCCTCTCTCCAGACAGATGGAGACATTTTCACCCCTCAACACCACAAACAAATCAATCAAGCACACGTGAGTGCTCTGCACCTGTGCTGAAGTGCAGACGCAAGGGTGAATTTCTATACTGTTGGCATATTGCTGTTGCTCTCAGCCTCAAATTTTTTTTTTCAGTAATGGAGCTCGAATTCAGGACGTTCTGCTTATCAGGCAAGTGCTTATGCCACTGAGCTGTATCCCTAACACGAGCTTCAAACTCTAAAACCACACTCTATACTCTTCTTAAAAAAAAAAAAAAAAAAAAAAAAAAAAAAGTGTGTCAGAGCTACATTCTACCCATTTAACTATTTGCCTTGGAAAAGCAGTGTGAGTACATAACTAACAGGAAGAAAGAAAGCTGAATTTAAAGTCCAATAGAATTATATTCAGGCCCTTGTATATAAATAAGTTACCTTGTCTCTGTTCAAATCTTTTTATCTACTAAGAGAAAAAAATAATAGTGTGCATCTCTGAGTGTTTGTAAAGGTCTGAAATATCATTATTTATTTAAAGTACTACTTCACAGATATTAGTTACTATCCTCATCTTTTCTTGAAGATTAAGGAATTCTCCTCCTCAAAGTAGGCTGAAAAAGGATAGATTTAACAATTTTTATTTAAAAATCAAAATAAACTAGGTGTAGTGGCATATGCCTGTAATCCCAGAATCCCAGAGGCTGAGTCAGGAGGATTGCCATGTTGCATTCATCCTGGGCTATAAAGTCCGTTCAAGACCAGGCTGAACTATACAGCAAGACCCTGTCTTTTAAATAAAGGTCAAAATAATAAAAATGATAACTCTATGAAGGACTAATAAAGCTCTAGATTAAAGAACACCTACTGATAGAGTAGTTACCTGATTCTAGCTAAGCCTATAGCTAAGTCTCCCCACACTGGCCCAGCTAAGATTCTGTTGCAAATTCACCACTCTCATTGTGGATGCTAAGAAGATAAGTTGTGCTTTGAAGAACTTCCTCCTTCAGTCCACCTCTAGCCCACAGCATCCTACCCAAGCTCCCTGAAAGTGTATGGAGGCAGAAGACAAAGAGTACTAAAACCAACAGTGCCATCACCTTTAAATATAGAAATCCACAGAGAGGCAAACCTGAGAGGTAATGTGGACCATTAAGAGAAGTAGACACTGTGGACTTTGGAGCCAGACAGGGCTGCTCTCAATGATCTTCTGCAGTTCTCAGTCTTGATTTCTTCATTGCCATCTGGAGAAACACTAGCTACAAAGAGCGTTAGTAGGATGATGTGGCCAGGTCCGCAAGACCTGCGCTACCCTACCATCCTGGTGCAGATGCACTGTCCTCAGACAGTATTGGAACACATAGAGAGAAAGGTAGAGGTGTAAAGACCACAAACAACAAAATAATTGCAAGGCAGCAGTGGAAGCAAAAGTCAAAAAGGATGGATGAAGAGCTAGCCCCTCAGCCTAATTTTATTCACTTAGAAATTATGGAAAATATGCCACCTTCAGTAACGTTATGAAAAGCAAGAAATGAGTGATGAGGCAATGAGACATCATGGGAAGTAAAGAAGTTTGTCCTCCGCCAAGCAGATTCATATATCATAGTGAGCTACATGAGTCAAATTAGAGAGAAGACTCGACAACTCAGTAATCCTCTCATACTAGTAATTAACTGGTTAAAAATGCAAAGGGCAACATTTATTGTAGTGATTTCTGATAATAAAGGCAAACAAAAACTCATTTGGAGAAACACATACATAAGTATATAAGATTGAAATTATCACATATATCTGGACATTTCTCCATTTCTTTTATTTAGTCAACAAATAAGAAATTCATACATTTCTTTCATTTAGGCACTCTTCCAAGTAATGGAGCTCCAACAGCCAGCAGAAAGGAGTCTTTAGCTCCCAGAGGGCTTATGTTCCAAAGGAGAGAGGGAATGACTGAAGAAAATGGACTTAGGTCAATTGGTTGTGAGACTGTAAAAAGCAAAAAGTTGTGAACCAGAGAAAGGAACACTGGCATGATTCTGGGTACCTGTTAACGTGGCTATCCACGTGGGGTGATGCCACCTCGATAAGCTCTGGGAGCTGACAGGACAGCCATGAAGAGCATTCCAGGCAAAAGTAAATCTAGGTAGAGGAAAGAAGGAATTAAGAAATTGTTGGGACTTGGAAAGCAAAGAGCGAGTGTGGCTGAGCCCACACAGCTAGGAAAAGTCTGGGAGGACCAAGCTTACAGAGCACAGAAAGGCCAGTCAAGAAGGCCTGTTCGAGCCAGATTTGATTTCAGCGATTTTTGAGTAAAGGAGTAGCTTGATGCAAGGGGCTTTAAGGGTTCATTCTCACTCTGGCCATGGAGGGTGAGCTGAGCCAAGGACCTCAGTCAAGAAACACTGCAGGCATCCAGGCAGATGGTGGGGAGTAGATTCAGGATAACGCGAAAGGAGAGCCAAGTGCACTGTTGGGAGGGTTGGCTGTGCATGGAGAACAAAGAGAGATGTCAGAAGGGGGCCCTTGAGCATTTGACTCAAACCATTAGAAGAGTGGAGCTTCCCTTGTTCAAAGTGAAGAGTAGAAGCAGCATAGATTTAGCTTGGTGGCTGGGAACTTCAAAACTGGATACCTGCAAGTTAAATTTGAGGTGACTATTGGCTGTGCAGGTGGAGATGTCTAAAAGCCAATCACCATGTTCCACAGACATGAGTGACACACACACATACGAATAATGAAGTGGGATGATACACTTTACTTAGTTTTCTAATGTCTTGAGAGAGGTTTTGCCCTGATCTTAAAGTTCTTTAAGAACATTATTTTATTTTATTATGTTGTGGTTCTAGGAATAAAACTCAGGACCTCAAGTTTGCTAGGCAGGTGCTGCACCACTGTAGTGGATTTCTAACTGGTAATCAACTTATTACACCCAGATGAATTAAACTACCATGGTGCTGGGTGCAGCAGGCCCACCTGAGGATTATTACCAGCAGCATAAAGGCAAAACAGGAGAAGCTGCTGGAATGCCATTAGGGATGCTGTTTGGAGAACCTGTTGGAGCTGTTGGAAGCTGCTAGCTCTCTTGGGCTGTTCTGCTGGAGGACCTTGTCATGCTGGCTTTCCCAATGAACTTTGGAGGAGCTCTGGTCCTCATCTTGAGCATTACTTCCTGCTCAGTCTCATGGAGAAGCTTGTTGCATTGGCTTTCCTGATAGTAACTTGGCTTTCCTCGTTGCCGGAGGACCTCAGGACCTCACTGTTGCTGTGGAGGGTTGTGGTACTTTTGGGAGAGTGCAGGTGCCTACCTTGAGCATTACTTCCTAGCTCCAGCTCAGCTCCCTCAGCCTGCTAGCACAGATCATCCCACTGGCATAGACTTCCTAGCTTTCACCACTGACCTTTGGGTCTTTCCAGCACAGATCCTGGAAGCAGGCCTGCATCAGGCATTGTTGTGGGCTCTTTGCCTCCAGTTGGACTTGTAGGAGGCATTGCTATGAGCTCAAGGTTTTCAGCTGGACTCATGTAGGATATCAGGTTCCAGGCCCTTAACTGTAGTCAGTAGTACTTGGTGTATGGATAGATCTTCTGCACTTATATATGGTTCTTGGGTGATTCCTTATAAACTAATATAATAAAACATGTTCTGTACTGTATTGTTCACCTTGCAAAAACCCCAAACCATGATAGCCACTGAGCTAAAGCCCTGGCCTAAGAACATTATTTTAAAACTTCATAATATTCCTTTACTACCTTTTTTATTTTATTTTGTATTTTTAGAGAAGAGTGTTCAGAGTCTTACTATTAGATCAGACTCGTAGTGATCTGCCTGTTTACAGCCTCCCAACAGCTGGGATTACAAGTGGGCGCGCCACCATGCCCAGTCTCAATTGCCATCTCAGGGCTCCATGGGGGCAGGGCCAGCATGGCAGGCACAGTGATTGAACCCCTGGCCCCTGTGCATGCTTGCAGGCACTTTAATCTGCTGAGCTATATGTTCAGCCCATCTTTACTACATTTTAATGTTCAACTACTTTCACTTTTTAGTTTCACATTTATTTTTATCATCTACTAAATATTTTATTTAAAAATCTCTTGACAGCCTCAATGACTATCTCCTTAAAAGATGCCTCTGATCTTTTGGGTTTTGCTTTTTAATTTTTTACTGAGCGTACCAATTAGAATTAAAGTAAAAAAATTACAAGTGATACAAATTTTAATTAGCAATACAATATGAATTTCACAGTATCTGTTGTAATACATAGTGTGGTCTTCCACCTGTTACTCATATTACCAGATATATGCATGTAAAATTAGAAGGAGAAAGAAAAAACGAGGGAAATGTGTAAGAAATTAAGAAGAGTGGGGCCAGGATGTAGTTCATTGGCACAGCGCCTTCCTCGCAAGTACAAGGTCATGAGTTCAGTTGCCCCTACCAAAAAAAAAAAAGAAATTAAGAGAAAAACTACAAACAATTGGAAAAAGGAAACAAAACAAAGTAAGCATTAACTGCTTCTTTCCATAGACCAGCAGGAATCCACAGTTCAGTTGTCCAAACCATCCTGCTTACATAGATAAACCCTTCTCCCTTACTCCCTCTCCTGTCCTTCTCAGTAACTCTTTTGAATACATTTATTCCCTTTTCCCAGTAAGAGATACATCGGATAAAAATCCAAAGAATGTAAACTCTTTTAACTGTTGATACATATTGAGCTGTATGCCCAAAAGATTGTACAAATTTAGAGTTTTAGTCTTGGGTTCTGATAACACTCATTTGTTTAGCTGTATTTTGGCCAAAACAGAAAGTTGTCATTATCCATAGCTTTTTCTCAGTCTACAGATAAAAATGATCTCTCATGATTAATTTCCTGTTGTCTCATTCTTAGTGAACTTAGCATTTCCTTATGTTTATATACTTTCTGAATTTTTTCATAAATTGGGTACCTCCATCCTTTGAATTGATAGCTTTTGAACTAACATTTAACATTAAAATAATAGTGTCTGGGGAATGGGGAGATGGCTCAGTGGAATAAGCACTTCCCTGGCAAGCGCAAGGGCCTGAGCTCAATCCCCAGTTCCGCAAAAAAATAAAATAAATAAATAATAATAATAATAATGGTGCCTGTAATAATAGTTGTAGAGTACATGAATTGTACATGCCAGATATTGTGCCCAGCAATTAAAATATACTAACTTTCACAATCGAGTTACTGGAACTGACTTTAAGATGAGGAAATTTAAGATTCAAAGGGGAGATGACTTGCTTAGAGTTCTACAACTTAGTTAATGTTGAGCTGGGATCTGAATCCAGCCTGACTCCAAAGCCCACCAAAAGTAATCATATTCAGTAATTGGAGGAGCAAACAAATTCAGAGGCCATAGAAAAGCTTGAAAGGTAAGATCTGAATTTACTCAGGTAAGTAGCATTAGGACAAACACATCTAGCTCAGAACTGTTATTTGAGCAATTCAGCCATTTCACTAATTGAATAGCTATTAGGGGCAAAGGTTCACAGAAGGTGCTGGGGAATTTCGAAGGACTGGCTGCTTGACAAGCTCATTTCTAAAATGTCAACAGTGTCACCTCAGATGAGGCTGAGTTACTTCGGATGGAAATTCTACACGTTTTGAGTTTATCTGGATTACATTTTCAGAAAAAAATACTGCAAGAAAAATATGAAGTATTTCAAAAGATACTTTTGCTAATTTCTTTTTTTTTGGGGGGGGTGGGGAGAACCAAGGATTGAACTCAGGCCCTTGCACTTGCCAGGGAAGCATTTATTCCACTGAGCCATCTCCCTGACCCCAATTTTTTTTCTTTATAGCAGATGCTTTCCAGTAATAAATAGTACCCAAAATTAGACTTTCACTTTTTTTCTAGTGTCATCAACTAGTTTTAGAATGAGCAGCAAGTTTTCTTCCCTGCTTTCCTGCAACCAGCCCTGAACTTCTTGGTTATTACCTTCCCTGGCACACTGTTATTTTCTCCAAGCTGTGGAGAGTTGGCACCTCAGCCTGCTGAGGATGACTCGTGCCCTGGAGGACCAAAGCTGCATGCTGAATAAACAGGCGGCTGTGCCCCATGGCTTGGTGGCTATGCTCAGTAGCATCGGGCAGGCCCAGCTCCTGAGAGGAAGCAATAGACACAGGCGTAAGTCAGAAGCTCACAGGTGGTACGAGGTCTTTGCAAAGCCTTGGGATGATTCTGTCTTCTCCACGGCCTGAGAAGTAAGGGGCAGAGCAGACAAGCAGCTCTCCTGGTCATCTCAGGGTAAAAACAGGCCGGAAAAATCCCATAAGTGCTAACAGGGCTTAAAATCAATGAATTTATTGGTAATGAATTCTTGTATTGCCCATCAAAACTGTGACGAGGCAGGGCTGGGGCGATAGCTCGGTGGTCTATGAGCCTTCCTGGCAAGCACAAGACCCAGTACCATACGCTGTGCTGGCCACTGAGACCCGGCATGGTGGCACACACCTGTAATCCCGGCGCTGGGGAGGCTGAGACAGGAGGATCAGTATGAGTCCAAGCTGCGCAGGGAGACCTTGAATCAAAAGTAAATAAATAAATATTTTTTAAAAACCTGTGAGGACACAAATGATCCCTGGAAAAGGAACTATGGTGAGGCAGGGGTGGGGGGGTGAGCATTGCAGAGCCCTGATGAATGACTGCCTTGAGGGTGGCACCTGTGTCACCCAGGGGTCCTTCTGTGTGGCCCAGGAAGAAAATGGGCATGAATGATGTCTGGCACTGAAAGGCCTCCTGGACTCAGCCCCCTTGTAAACACTAAAAGAACATGTGCTTTTGAAAAGTCACTCTATCCCAATAAAGATGTTTCAAAACATCCTATTCAATCATAAATTTGTGAGAATAATTCTCATAATAGACCTAGGACTAAAATGCTTAGCTTGCACAAACGTTGGGTTCAATCTCCAGCATTGTAAAAATTAAAATAATTCATATAATAAAATAACATTTATTACACCTCACTGTGTCCCCAGCATTGTTCTGAATGTTTCTCTCTTGCCTTCCTAAACATTTCTTGTGAGCTATCATCTAACAAAGTTGAGGAGTGGAATTTTATCTCCATTTCGCTATATATATATATATATATATATATATATATATATATATGAAATATTGCATATTAAGTGTATTTATGTTATAGATAATGATGTCTTTAGTAACATCTCCAAAGGTGACACAGCTAGTTAGGGATAGCCTTGAGAGGCAAATCCGGATCTGTCATGTGGCAGATGGCAAAAAAAAATCATTGACTATGTTTTCTCCTCTGAGCTAGGTGGGAAGGTTTTGTTACAATTGTACATGATCAGTTCGCTATAATATGTGCCACAGTTACACCAACATGTTCAGGTTTCCTCTCTCTTACCCTGCCTTACTTGCTTAATAATATGTCTTTCTTGTCTTTGTTTTTTATGTTTTGTTTTTTTGGCGAAACCAGGGATTGAACTCAGGCCCTTGCGCTTATTCTACTGAGCCATCTCCCCAGCCCCTTGTCTTTCTTTTCTTAGTAGCTTATTGTTTTTATTTAATAGATCCTTTTAAAAGCTTGGAGAAAATAAACAAGGCATCATATAGATATAGATGTCAAAATTTAAAGATTTAACTAAAACATTGTACTCACTGTCAAATATGAGCACAACTGTCAAGCAAAACGCCTTGGTGTTTAGTAACATGTTCCCACATGGCAGCATGGAGCGAAGGCAGGAAGACATCTGGCACTCCTAAAATGGAATTACCAATAAGTTTCATTACCACAATAGAATTGATCCCTTTATTTTGAAATTCTGTGGGCATCAGGCAGACCAGACTCTGTGTGAGCTCCTCAATCAGCAAAGGTGACTCAGATCTTTGCTGCATGTCTTATTCATGCTGCCCTGAGAGCAGGGTGCCCACTCACAGTGATTAGTTCCTGGGTCAATCTGAATCATAAGAAGAATTGCACCTGATTGAATCACCGATTCCACTTCCTGTGGCACCTGGTTTTCTTTGGACAGATGCCATTCACAGACGTCCCAGCCAGAAACTCTTTTAGCTCCTGAAATCTGATAAGGTCACAAGCAGAGGGAGTGTGGTAGTGAGAGTCACTAGAGCATTGGTGTGTAAATCAGGAAATCTAGCACTATCTAAACCCAACACATACGCCCACACAGTTTTATGATGGATGGCATCATATAGACCCCCATTCATTTAGACAAGCCATTTCATTGGGGCATTGGAAAGCAATGCAGGAAACAACTGACATATGACCTAGTGGATACTGAGGTTATTCCATTTCAAAACGATTGACGTATAGTGTCTGATAAGTGTGGCTATTGAACCTGTGAGTCACCAATCCCACCATCATTCTTGTAAGGGAACTGGCCCACTCACCAGGCAGCCCAGAAACTTCTCAGGGATGCCTTCCCAAGGCAGAGCTCTGTCTCCTAGTTTCCTCCCTTTCTATGTGTGAGGGAATTCTCCTCTGTGGGAGCAGTGAAGAGTCACTTGAATGAATATACATGAAAATCATGTTTTTGTTTCAATCTGATGAAGAGAAGGAGAGGGGGAGGGCATAGACAAACCTATGCTTGTTGGCCTTTACCGTACTGAAAGTTCTTGAATGTGAAAGCGGTAGAATTCAGTGTGCCTTTAGGTGAGCCATCCTCATGAGTAGGTTATGCTGAGCCAATCCTCAGGGACTGATCATTTGCAGTGAGAAATGCTACTGTCAGAAAGATTGAGTTGGCACTTCGGTACACTTTCTGCCCTCAGGAGCCACGCATAGGGAAAGGAAGTCATCTAAATGTTGCTTCTGGAGGAACAGGTGGTGGTGGAAGAGGTCCTGCCCTATCTCCCTTGACCATCATGGCTTCTATGACTCAGCTTTTTCAGTCTCCAGGATGGCTGAGCTCAGTTATCAAAGAACTCTCTAAGACAGGAAAGGAAATATGTACGTGACGTCCATATGCTGGGTGATAATGTTATAATCACGTTGTAGTCCTTCCTGATAATATTCCTCTTCAGTCTATGTTGACTAGTGTGAATTATTTAGCTGGGCACTATGGAATATGCCTGTAATTCGAGCATTCAGGAGGCTGACACAGGAAGATTGCTGTGATTTTGAGGCCCATTTTGGCTATGTAATAAACTTAAGCATGGCCTACTCTTTTTAGCAAGATACTGTCTCTCAAAAAAAAAAAAAAAAGTATCAATTGTTACAGAAAAAAAAATTTTACTTTCCCAAGTTGTTCCCAAACTTTCCACTCACTAAGTGTAGACGGTTAATCATAGCCAAAATTTTTAAAAAATAAAAACCACATTTTTTAAAACCTTGGATGATAGCTCATCATCACCCCCATATCCTGGGATTAAATTTCACTTTCAACTTAAAATCCACAAGCAAAAAACAAAACAGAAGTAACTATTTCATCTAATATATTTTAATGTATTATGCCATGACTTATGTGTAGCCTGACATACATGCACGCACACACACACATATGCCACAAATCCCCTTACAGATGAAAATTGATGAGTCTGTCTTTCACTGTTTGTTGAAGCTGACTTTATCGATAAGGCTTTGAAAAAAGAAAATGCCTGACCAGCACCTTCCAAGCAGAGCTCTCCAAAACCTTCACTTAGGAGCAGTGACCATGCTGCTAGATGAGCCACGAGTGATTGTGCTGCCCACTCCTTTTTCTGTTTTGTGGACAAATTCTTATTTGTGCAATTATGGCATGAGAGTACTAGATGAGACCTAAAGAAATGCTAGTTAAGCCTTCTGCTTCAACCCAACACCACATCAGATTACCAGGGCTTATCTCTTCAATACTTAAAAATTTCCTCCCTCGTAAGTTCTAGAGTTTAATCAAGAAGTTCTTTCTTGGGTGTAAATATAAGCTTTCTTGTGGCAAATGAAGGCTGTTTCTATTTCTGATCTCTATGGAAATAGAGAACAAATACTTAGTTCTTTAATAAATAACATTCCATAGACTTGAAAACACTTGTTATCCCTAATTGCTTTTTTTTCCAAATTAAATTCTCCACAAACATTTATGTTATTTTTTTCAATCTATTTTATTTTTCAACATTTTAATTACATTTTTTCTGTCTAGACACTTAACAATTTTTTTAAAATCCCATGTAAATGACAGAAGGATTCAACTATTCTTAAAATAATAATATGATATCGTCCAATCATGTCTCCAAATATTTTATCCCATCTTCTGTGTCATTATACTCTGCCTAACTCTTATACTATTTCATCCTAGAAGGAAAATGAAGAAATAGTCTTCACCCCTCATTTCTATTCAAATTCAGCTTTCAGTGGCTTATGATCAGAACTTATCTTCCATATTATTGCTTATTCTGTAGGTTATTTGCTTTTCTTCCATGGGAATCACCAGTTAGCCCAAATCAGGTTGTCTTACCCTTCCACCCAAATTAAAAATTCTTCCAAAGAGTCTAAAGTCATGGCTTTTGAAGTTGGGGCCAACTCAATTCTGTGTTAATCACAAAATCTGTCATCCATTATCTCTCTGGACAGGAGACTTTGCTGCAAGACACTGCAATGCTGGGAACATGGCGACACTACTACTACATGCCTGTACACTGGGAAATAAGTGACATCTAGCAACCCATTTGAGAAACTTTAAAATGAGAGGTTGGTAGTAGAAAGGAAGTACATGGGAAAGACCTTTAAAATGACAAGGAAAATAAAAAGTGTTTTATGATACTCATGTCATGGAGTCATTATTGCTATTTTCAGAAAACTTCTAAGAATAATTGGATAAAACTAAGAGATTGGAGAGGCAAGTATTAGGAATCCAATATAAGAATTAAAGTGAGAGGGCCGGACAGATACCTCAGTGGACTAAAATGCCTGCTTTGGCAGAGTGCAGCAGCCGCCCGGGTTTGATCCCTGAGCTGATCCGGCCCTGACCCGGAAGCCCACTGAGACGGCGAAGGAGACTGGGCGTGGTGGCATGTGCCTGTAATCCCAGCATTTGGGAGGCTGAAAACAGGAGAATCATTATGAGTCCTATCTACACAGTGAGAACCTATACACCCTGTCTTAAATTCATTACAAAAAGAAAAAAAAAAAAAAAAAAAAAAAAAAAAAAAAAAAAAAAAAAAAAAAAAAAAAAAAAAAAAAAAAAAAAAAAAAAAAAAAAAAAAAAAAAAAAAAAAAGAATTAGAATGAGGAAAGGCTAAACGTTTAATTCCAATAGTAAATCATCATTTTTCTAAATAAAAACTGGACCATATGTCCTGAGAGCCCTTGAATAGAACTCCATTGTTTGGTCATAGAGCTGAGTAGCTCAGTGCTTGTACAGGCACCGGAGCCAGTCCATGTGCAGCTCCTTGAATAAGAGTGGTGTGATAAAATTTTGTGAACTTCAGCTTCCTTGTCTCTCTTTTTTCCTTTTTAGAATCTATCTCACATATGCTTACTATACACCAAACATTTTTGTAAATTCATTACAAACACTGACTCATCAAATCCTAATAATGACTTCTTGAGGTAGAAGTTAACTAAAAACTCTATTACAAGTGCACATAAGACTCGGGGCTACTAAGTCCATCACCCCAGGTCCCACACATAGAAATGAAGAGTCAGGCTCTGAGATTCTGGCTCTGCTTTTAATCACCACTACTAAGGATGCCATAGGGATTGACCAAAATAACTTTCAACTGTCTAAGGAACAACAAATGATCAATTAATAGTAGGGCTTGTATGTTTGCATTTGCGTACAATGACAGAGGTAGGATTTCTGATCCTAAGGCTATTTCCAAACTGAAGAGAGTGGTGTGTGACCCACTGTGCAGCAGGTTGACTCCCAAGGGTGTGGTAGGAAATGGCACAGCTGATCAGTAGGTGGAGCTCTTTCCTCTGCTTCTATACTGTATTTACCCCAATGCACACACCAACCTCCACCTCCCCCACCTTCATCTTGTGAAGTAGCTGGATGTTAGCTCTGTCAAATATTAAACTGAAACTCCATCAGCTCCATCATAAAACTTTATGACTTTATATATAAAGCTTTATATATAAAGTTTCTGATAACATTGAAAGTCTGTATTTTACCATTCTGTACAGACAAAAAAAAAATCTGTACAGTCTTATAACACTCATTTTGTGCCACCATTCAATTCAATAAAGTTAATTATATGTGTTATGTGAGGATCATTTAAGAATAACATAAAATATGCTATACTATGCATAGAAGAGCTATTACACAGTGCTAGTGCTTTATACTTAATTCCTTTCCTGATGGGTTCACATAAATTTATAACCCTGAGTGAGGCATGTCTAGAGTGATAAAGCCATCTAGCAGATTAGAACAGTGAGACTAGAGACAGACAAAGTTGGTTGAACAAGAAAAATATATTATTGGCATATAGGTTTTTGGAATTTTCTCTAGTGCTTTCTCCACTATAAAATGCTGGCTATCACTGAGCTCTGTTGGTGACCATTTTTTCCACTCTTTTCTCCTGTGCTTTTCTGGAACTTTCCACATGGCGATATCAACAGACTATAATTCAGTAATGGGAGCAATGGATTGGATTTCTGTCTCTACCACTTAAAAAGTATGTGATGGTTGACACTGACAAAGGATCTACAAATTATGATACAGAGATTCAGGGTAAATCTTGAGGGGATTTGACTAACCTTGGCAGATACAAAAGTTACATTTCTTGTTATATAGGTTTTGCCTTATCTTGGCCTTAACCATCCAGCAGAAAAGTATAAAAAGTAAAGCCATATTAATAAGCCGAGCTATAAAAGCCTCCACTCAAGACCTTCTGACACTGCCAGTCCTACAGCTAACCCACTACTATGCTGGACTACTGGACTATATTGGATTATTTTGCTGAATTCATCCACTACAATATTGAAATGGCAAGGGAATACCCATCACTGACAAACTAAACAAAACAAAAGGAATACAAATGAAGGACCATTTTGTATCTGTATATACAAAAACACTTCAGATAGATATGCAGCTGCTTTCTCTTAATTCAATGAGAAAAAAGATTTGTACTAATAGTGTTTGGACAGGATGTCATGCCTGCATCTTGCACTATGAATAACCACTATGAAAACAATAATATGCAATGTATTAATTATTAAAACTGTCCTACTAATGAGTTTTGAAACTGTCTCATTGCTAATTGTTTCTCAATAAAATTAATTTAAAAATATTTTAAAAAGAACTATGTGAGCTTGGACAAATTACTTACTCTGTGCTATGGTTTTGTGTATCAGGGATATAGATCGGAACTGCTTATAAGATTGTCAAAAAAAAAAAAAAAAAGATTGTCAAGGAAGGTAAAGGATTTGACCCAGGTAAAAAAAAAAATTTAAAGCAATCCCTGGCCCTTAGAGAGTAGGCAACAATTGTGAAGCATTATACTTAGTTTTTCCTCCCATTTTTGCTCTGTTCACCCACAAATATTTTGGAAGTACTTATATGGAACTAGAAAGCTACTGAGAGATACACTGGAAGAATAAGGCCAGGATTTAGGGTTCAGCTTTCCATTAGATTCCTAGAACTAGAAAGGATGCAGCCACACCCATCAAAGGAGGGCAAGGGTAGAGAGGGGGGAAGAGCAAGGGAATGGAAACCACGGCCAGCAACGTGACTTGAGTTTTATTTCCCCAATGGAAGCAATCATTCGTTCATTCAGCCAGTCCATCAACAGATGCTTATTAAGTGCATGTTCTCCTCACTGCACATTGCTAAATGCAGAGAAAATTAAAAATAATAGTGAGTCAGATGTGGACTCCACCCTCTAACCACCAAAACCTAATTCAGGAAACAAGAAATGCAATAAATTAAGATGGAAACAGAAAATGCATATCCTAAGGAAGGCACCCCCTTCTCTTACAGCACTTGCATACAGCAAAGCAACCACAGCACGGACTGTAGTTGTGCTACAATCTCACTTGAAAAAAATTATCAATATAGAAGACTACCAATAAAACTAAAATGATGAGTGGAACGAGCTGTATTTTTATTATGTTCTTCCCTTGCAATGGTATTATAGCAAAATGTTTAATATGAGAAATCTTTCTGAAAACAAAACGATCCAGTGTGTCTCATCTTTTTGCTCGGAAGTTCAATAATCCTTGCTCCGGCAGGACTGTTCAGTGAGTAGAAAATGGCAGGGGCAAGCCAGGCATGGTGGCGCATGCCTGTAATCCCAGCACTCGGGAGGCTGAGGCAGGAGGATTGTTGTGAGTTCGAGACCAGCCTAAGCTACAAAGTGAGCTTAAGGCCAGCCTGAACTGCATAATGAGACCCTGTCTCAAAAAGACAAAAAAAAAAAAAAAGAAAGAAAATGGCAGGGGCAGGCAGCAGGCAGCAGTCTCATCCTTGTTCTTATTTGACTTCAAATAATTAACTTCTTAATAACCACTTTTTGTTTATTAAATGGGGATTATAATTACTGTATTTCCTCAATTTCAAGAATGCTAAAACACACTGAAATAGGAAAGTTCTATGATACAAATTTTACTAAAAAGTGAGTGGCCATATAAACCAAAGCTATTTTATGCACAGTGCAGAAAAATGGCCTAAGACCTTCTTATTGGTAAACCAAAGGTCGTTGTCTCATCTAAACACAAATTCCCTGTGGGAACCTAGTGCGAAACACAAAGCCTTTTCATTCTTATTTTTGAATCTCCTTGGTACCTGGGACCATGCTTCTCATATGACAAAGATGCAGCTAATGTCATTAATAGAATGGTTATTAGAAATTACAATAATTTTAGAAGTTTAGGAAAATGGAAGTTTAATTTATTCATTATATATAAATAAATTTGAATCTCATTGCACTTACAATAGTACCTACTGCTGATTCTATTCCTATACCTGAGCACTCTGGAGCTTTACACTGCCCTCTGCACTTCCTTTATCAACCACAGAACACAATATGCAGTAAAGCTCATGATTCGAAATAGTCATAATTTTAAAAGGGTGACATCAGTGGCCTGTAAACCCTTATTCTCCTTTACTTTTTCAGTTGTAATTGTTAGGTAGCCTCCCTCATAGCAGAACAGGGTGAAGACTCCTGTGTGTTGAACCGACCGGAATTCAAATTCCTAGGGCAAGAACTTGGACCTAGACTTCCAGCACCATGCAGGGTGGTTACTAATGTTTTAGGGATCATGTAATCCACGTGAACATCACTATTCTCTTACAAATAAGTGAGGTTGATAATTGCAAAGGTGTCACAAGGATTCCCTTCAGTGCTGTTGAACACTTTGGCATGTTCATATCATAAAAGGTGACAGTAGGCACACAAAATGGAGTGACTGCTGCCTCTTGTTCTACCTGCTACTCAACTGTAAAAAAAAAAAAAAGATTAATTAAAGAACATTGGTTTGATCTACATTTTTTTTTCATTTCAACTTTCTTTTTTAAAGCCTAATTTACAGAGAAACCTAGAACACTTTTCTATAGATTCTTTGCCTATGTTATTTTGAAATTAAGACCCTCAGCAAAGAAAGGAAACTGAGAGCTTGCAAGAGGAAAAAAATCTACAGAAATAAGCTTTTGTACTGAGGAAATACAGGAATAAAATGCTTTCTTAAAGCATTTAAGATGTTTTCTGGGTTGAGCTAAATATCAGCGCTAACTCCCAGCTCAAAAACTGAGTGAAAGGAAGAGCAGCAGACTAACATTCCCAGTTCTGTACAGCAAGCCTCAATGTATGTAAAGATACTGACTTCTTGAATGCTTCAGTTAAAAAATCCAAACTGGCATTAAATGATCCCTTCAGTTATCATGAGGTATTAACAAGAAGCTGAATTCAGGGCTGGGACTTGCAGGCTTATGAGCTGATTGTCCTGCCCACAATGCCAGCGTAGAACTTTAAATAAAAAGAGAAACCTGTTCCTTCACCTTATCTTATTAATATTCAACTCACAGAACAAATTCCACAGTACAATCTTTCAAAGACCCTAGTGTGCATAGGGAGATAAATAGGGTAGCAAGGAGCTGTATGGTTGATTTCCTATACAAATAATAGCGAGGAATCATTTTCATATGATGAGTTTGTATGTGCCAAGAGTGCAAGATACAAAACAATCAACGTAAGTATCAGCAACAGCACGTGAAACTAGAGGCAAACATTTTTAGAATTAAAACCCAAGAGTCAGGCATGATGGCTCACAACTGTAATCCCATTGCTTAGAAGTCTGACGCAGGAAGAGTGCCATGAGTCTGAGGACTACACAGTGAGATCAAGGCTGGTCTTAGATCCTATATCAAAAAAAAAAAAAAAAAAAAATTAAAAGAAAGCCCAGTGCAACTACTCTGTCCACTGCTAAAGTTAAGGACCTAGCAGGAGTACTCACCAGCTTGATAACTAGGACTCAAGGAAAGTCTTCCTTTCCTTGCTGAGGGTCTTAATTTCAATATTAATACTTTAACTAGCCCCCTCCTGCTCCATCTGTACAATAGAGGCTGCATTTTACTAGTTCACCATGATATCCAAGGAACTGTCCATGTTCATTACCATCTTTAGTTAAAAAACACCATACAAATGGTGAGTCTTGATATACTGCAAGGTTTATTTGATAAAAATGCTTTTATTTTAAACTTTTCAAAACTAGGTAGCCAAAAATGGACATTTGTGCAACTTCTATGGGAAGGAAGGATATATAAAATAAGGTGAGAACTATTTAAAAAACTAATTGAGGCATTCTTCTGTTTAATTCAGCAACCAGAGAAGGGGTGATGCAGATGGAAAAAATATGCAGAAGTGCTAGAAACTCTTAGTTGTCATTGATGGTTTAAAAAATATAAGTTGTTGGGCCAGCCAGATAGCTCAGTGGATTAAAGCTCCCACTTAGGCAGATGCAAAGGTCAGAGGTTTGATACTCTGTGTGCCCTGCCGGCCCCACCCCAGGGGCACACTGAGACAGAAACTGAGAGTAGGCATGGTGGTGCACATCTGTAATCCCAGCACTTGGGAACTTGGGAAACTGAAAACAGGCAAACCACTACAAGTCTGATCTGTATAGTGAGACTATATTATATATTTATATATATATATATATATATATATATATATATATATATATATATATATATATAGTTGCTTAGAAGTTTTCACTTGCTAAAGATTACCATTCCTTATTATTTGTTTGTTAATGTGGAGATGTTTGTTTGTTTGTTTTCTAACCAGAGTCTTGCTTTGTTACCAGTAGGGTTCTGCATGTCAGTATCCAGCTCTGGGCCTTGAGTGATGCCTTAAACTCCTTGAACATCAGAGTCTTCACCGGTGTAAAGAAAAGGAGAAAAAGTAACATCCCCAAAGCTTTCATGTCCAGTGGTTTTATGATAGGGTACAGAAAGACATTTATTGTGAAGTCTTTTAAAAATATAATTCAGTGAGGCTCATTAGGGTCAGGATCATGGATTTTAGTTAACCATGCCATTAACTCACTGAATGATCAGGCCAAATTAAACCTTTCCTAAAGTAGGAGGGAATACTAAGAAATTAAATTACTATCTTAAAAACTGAGTGATTTCATGCAAGCCACTTATCCGCCTTTCTGGATCTCAATTATCTCATCTAAAATATGAAATAGTCTCTGCAATCTTTTTAGCTCAAAGTCTCTATATCACATTACCAAACTGGTGGCCACTTCCATTTTCTAGAGTTTTACAATAACACAATGGTCATCAAGCAATCATTTTCTGTACTAATCATTGCAAAAATTGATTACTTGAGAATATAGAACTCCTGATCTGTTCACCTGTGACTCATCGAAATCATTAGTATTATCCAGGTGTCCTTTGCTAGGAAAACCAAGTCTTGTTGATGAAACATTTCATTCATACATTCATTCGATATATATTCATTGAATTTATCTGCTTCCTTAAGTGATGACTAAATCTTTTGACCAAACTCTATGCCACTTTAAAAAGCAAAACACTTACCGTCTTTGTGCTTCTATTGCTATAAAATCGTGACCACAGATACTTACCTCCACTCTGGAAGGGCTTTGATGACTCATGCCCCTTGTAAGGTGCACTGAGTCCTTGAGGGAAGGTGCTCCATCTGCTGCAGAGTGTAATTAACATTATGAGTTTACCAAAAGAAACATAAGAGCCATTGTTAAAGAGCATCATGGGGGCTGTCCCAGCCTTTAGTCATAAGACACCTCAGAAGTAGAAGAAGGTAATAATTTATAATAGCTTCTAAAAGTAACTTGGTTATGAAAAGAGGTAGTTGTTTGAAAATGCATGTGGTCTTTGTATTAATTAAAGGGGTAGCCATGGTAATACATTCAACATGCTTTATTTTTGAACTAATAAGAAAAACAAAAATCGCTCCAAAGGGAGTGTTACATTCTATGACGACTAAAGAAAGTAAGAGTCAGATGAATCAAGGAAGTTATTCTTCAGGGAGCCCAGGTGCTTCCGAGCTGGGAAATTCCTGCTCCTCTGATGAAAAGTGGACAAATGCCTCCACGAGCACCTTCTTTTTGGGCTTCGGTTGTGCAGCACACTACAACAATGGTGTGAGAAAAAGCCTTCCACTTTGGGGATCTAAGCCTGGTTCCTTGAAAATGGCAAATGAAAGTTTTCCTTAATACTGGCACGTTCTCTGGGAATCAGGGAGACCTGTAACCACCCTCAGGGATCCAGAGAATGACCATCATATGGATCCTTCGGGAGGCTCAGGACTAGCACTATCGTTGCTTACCTGCAGGTGCCTTATGAAGACTCCTGACACTGACTACGCTGGAGATGATGTGGCTGACGGGATATGTGATGCTTTAGGTCACTTGGAAACCAGGGGTCAATGAACTCACAGGTGAGCCACAGTTGACCAAATTAAGAATTTACCGTATTATTCTTTACGGTAAGTCATCCAGAATCAGATGGTTATGATATAGTAATACTGCTTCATATTTATGCAAGAAGAAATGAAAGAAAGAAGAAAATTTCCATAAAAATAGTTGATGAAAAGAATTAAGCTTTCTGAGTAATTAACCAAATCCGTATTTATCAATAAATTGTTCAAAACCAGACCTCTGAAGTTATAACAAGGTGAAAATAATTGAATGAGAATTACACATGGCACAACAGTTTTTAATCATGTTTCTGCCATAGTTCTATTTGCTATTATTGTATGATTCAACATTTCACAAAATTATTCTGTTGAAGGCCTTGGACAAAGGAAGGGGAATGAATAGGTAGAGCAAAAGAAACATTTTGGGCAGTAAAATTACTCTTTTTATTAATGCAATAGTGAATGCTTGGTATACTATACATTTTTCAAAACCTATAGAATTGGACAACACAAAGTGAAATCTCATATGCACTTTAGGAAATAGTGGTACATCAATATGGGTTCATTGATTATAAAAACATACCACACTAAAGCAAGTTGTTCATCGGAGAAACTATGTACAACTTGTGGGGAGAGAAGATAAGAAACTTTCTTTAATTTTTCTGGAAAGTTAAATCTGCTCTTAACAGTAAAGTTTATCTAAAGAATTAAATCACTGTTCCAAAAAGACAGGAATGTATATATGTTACCACATACACATTCAGTGTAAAGCAAAAGACCTAAGGAGCTCATATATTTGAAAATACTCATGATAAGTCTGTGTTATTAAGACAGTATATGGGAATCAAGCCTAATAATAATTGCTCCTTTAACCTAAATGTACAAGTGACATATTCAGAAGTGATAGTATCACAGATCCTTTTATACATTCTGTACCAAAGAACAAATTGGAATAGCAGCTTTGAAACTGAATATCAGTGACAATCACCATGGAATTTATAATTTATTCCTCAATCCATAACAAAAGAGAAAGTATTTTTCACCAGGTATGGTTGTGCACACCTGTAACATCAGATTCACAGGAGGTTGAGGCAGGAGGATCATGAGTTTGAGGCCAGGCTGGGCCACTGAACTCACAAATGAGCCACAGTTGACCATTTAGTATCTTTTGAAAAGACCCTGATGATATAGCTCAGCAGCAAGCATGAAGCCTACCTGAAAAAAAGACATATTTTTACCATTGCACACACAGTCATAAGTAAATAGGAGGGGAATAGTTAAATAAAAAATACAACTAAATTCCGTGTTCTGGATTTTTTGTACTTCCTATTCTGGAAATCTCATATAGCAAGATTTGTACGTCATGGGAAAGTAGAAGCAACATATTATTCTTTACAGTAAGTCATCCAGAATCAAATGGTTATGATCTAGTAATACTACTTCATATTTATGCAATGCCTTTATGTCCTGAGTCATCAAGAACTGGTTGTTCAGTTAAGTTATAAAAGATAATGCCAGCTACAACAATCCATTGTATGAAAATTTTAAGGATCACCAGGGACTAAAACTCTCAAACTCTATGTTGACTACATCTATATTTAAAGAGATACCTTTGTGGTCCTTCTCTAGATGCATTTGTCTTGTGAAGTTGTGGATGACAGAGCAGAATCGTTCAGCACATTCTGAGGTGGTCAACCATGAAAGATTAAGAAATAGGTCAAATTTATTTTGTAATACCTCCAGGGATCACATCTCTTTTGTTCTCAGAAACAGATTTTTGGCTCTCACAGCACCCTACCATTTTTCCTTCTTGCCCCTAACATACTCTCTCTGCCTTGCCCTGGCCCATGGGTGACTTCAAGGACAGGGTCCTACCTGTGGTGCCACACACTGGCTAGCACCCCTCTTAGTCCTTTGTGGCTCCCCTAGTTTCATCTGTTGACTCACTCATTCTTCATCTGCTTATTTTGCTCTTCTATTCACTTGCTCACTTGATCACATACATTCCAAAAGTATAAGTTCAGCACTTCTGGGAAACTAGACACCAGGCAAGGCTTCAGGATATTGCAAATTAGGAAAATGGAGATGTGGTCCCTGGACTCATGAAACCTACCACCTACCTAGAAAAGTAAACACAAATCACGCAAGTGAATATTTAATTAAAATCTAAGGGTTACAAAGGAAAACACTAGGTTCTGTGAACAACAGAAAGAAATAACCTGACAAGGACTGAGTGGGAAGCAGACAAAAGAAAGTTAAGTCTCAGATGTCTGTTATTGGGACTAGCCTATCTTCAGTGTGTTGAAACCTGCCAGTCTTGTATATCAACTCTTGAGCACAAATTGCCCCATTCCTCTTAAAGATGCAATTAGCTAATCTAGTAAATTCATTGTGGCACTGATACACTCTGCAAAAAAAAACCTCCTGATGATGCCTTCAGCAGAACTTCTCTGAACACCCCATTCCTCCTATCAAAGGAAGCACTAAGATGCTCTGGCGTTTGTAGACCAGTATCTCTAACTGGAGGAATGTGAGGTCAGTTATGACGGGAAAGCCCATGGATGTGTAGTTTAGACAGAGCAGTTCATGATACAGTCAGGTGCCTCTGTTATCTTTTCCAGCACTGTACTTAATAGTTATCCTCAGGTCAGCATCACAGAGGCCAGGAGGGCTGTTACTGGTACACTCCAGCTCTTACAATTTGCCCATAAAGGGAAGAAAACCCTGAGAATATCACAGTAATTCATCTTAGTAGTGGTGACCTTAGGCCACTGCTTTGTTGATCTTCATAGAAGGTTCTCAGAGTTATCTCCTGGCCTTGAGCCACCTGATGAGATAGTCTTTATTGAAGCCATAAAAGCCAGAGGGATTCATCATGATATTGATCAACCAGCAACCAGGACCCTTCAGGCACAACTGTGAGGTGGCAGAAATTTAAATCCAACTCTGAGTGTCTCTAGTCTAAACTCCCCATAGCATAGGCAAGAGCTTACTACATGTTACCTATACTCAGAAGTCTGACTAATAATGTCTTCCTAGTCACAATAATATCCTCTCTCCTCATCAAAATTCATCTATTCTCTGTACCATTCTCTCAAAACCAAAAATCTTTCTACAGTTTGTTATCATAACAACTTAGAAGTGAGCCAATGTCAATAGAAATATATAGAATGATGGGATTTGTTGTATCCTAATACTTTTTTCTAGTTTACAATTTAGTTTTTCTGGAACTTGGGACCTTTGGTGACATGAAGAGATTGGCCTGGTCCAATAGTATGGCTTCCACTGCTGTATTTCTCCTCCAAAGAATTATGTTTATAGGCTTACACCTCCCCCTAACCATGGATGAACTAGTAAGACTAGCAAGGTATTTCATGATTCTCTCTCTCTCTCTCTCTCTCTCTCTCTCTCTCTCTCTCTCTGGCATCCTTTTCTATCACTACAACATTGTACTCAATCTGTAAGTTCCTCAAAAGCATCCTGCTTTTCTAGACCTTAGAGATGTACATGCTGTGTCATTTCTCCCTGAAAGAAGACTGACATAGCTTATTTGCTACTTTTTCATTCTTAATTTGGAAATATTTCAGATGTACAAATAATTGAAAATAATATCATAGACACTCATTTATGCACTGCTCACACAGACATTTTAATGTTTTGTTATTTTTCACAAGTCTCTTTTCAACAAGACACAGATCCCAGAAACAGTTGAATACTCTATCTTTCATCTAGTAGTAATTGCATAAGTAGATAAATGTACATTTAGGTATTTCTAATTTGGGCCTTTACAAATAACACCACAGGAAACATCTCAAATATTTCTTTAGGAATGTGTAAGAGAGTTTCTCTGAAAAAAGATTGTTTCCAAGCGTAGAATCATTGAGTCACAGGGTTTATGGAAGTTCAAATTTCCTGGATATTTACAAGTCATACAAGTAATTAAGAATTAGTATACAGTAGAAAGAATTGCCAAAAATGTGTAAGGAAAGCAAATTATTCAATAAAAAATGGACCAGTTTTATAAATAGGCAACTATATCAGAGAAAGTTTGGTTGGTTATTAAACATTAGAAATATATTAGACTCAGTAATAATCCAGAGAAGTTCAAATGATAACAAACCAACCCAAGAAGTGAGGCACTATTTTACAGATACCATAGTGATCTAAATTAAATTAAAGAGGAAAGAACACATGGAGGGCCAGAGTTAAAAGACACATCCTTTGGGAAGGTGACCTTTGTCTGGGCCTTAGTTATTCTGGCTTTAAAATGAAGATAGTCTTGGAGACCCTTCAAGCCTTCCGCTCTCTACTGTATTATATACGTCCCTACCGGCACTGGCCTCAGGTCAAGGAAGTAGGAAAGATACATTATCTGCCTTACCCAGCAAGTCAGACCCTGCTGGTATTGATGGGCCCTGTTTCGGTATAATTCTTTGCTGTTTTTCTAAATATTTGCAATCTACCTACTAGATAGTAACATTTTCCATGTCATTGCCTTCATAGAACTTAGAGAATAATGAAAAAACAGAGATTTCTGAAGAGACAAACATATTCAGAGATAAATGCTGGATACACAGGAGCACAGGGCTGTAGGGAGACTGTGGAGGAAGTGATCTCCAAGAACTAGAATACTGTGAAACATTTCATAAAGTCACCAAATCTTCTGGAGCCTTGACGGGCAATTTGCATTATATACAGATGAAGAGGTGAAAACACAGCCAGGTGGAAAACAAACACCATGAGGGGAGAACCGGAAGTAAAAGACTTTGAAAGACCCAGAAGACATTCATTGGCTAAGGGGTAACAAGGAAGAAGTAAAGAGTAAAAAGATAGTGAGTAAAGGTGAACAGACTCCAAGAACATAAGTACAGGACTTGTAAATTATGTTATAAGGCTTTGATTTTATCCTAACAATAAGGAAAGCCATGACTGGCTCTAGAGAGCATGAAAGACTTGAGTTACATTTGAGAAAGGAACATCTGCAAGACCGAGGTCAAAGAATCCAGTTGATAACCTAACAGGCACTGATGCAGAGCAGGTTGCTGAACATGCCACAGGGGGTGTCGTCTTGTGGGTAGGGTGAGCAGGGCTTGGAGCGGTGCAGCCAGTGCTGTGTGGTCTGAATGGATGTGTGAAGTAAGGAAAGGAAAAGAGTCAAAGGCTTCTTGGGGAGGTGGTGGGTGGTGCTCTTCACTGGGACACAGGTCACAGACCACAGGGGTGTGCTCTGACAACACTAGGCAGGCTCAATTTACCTGGGGGACATCCAGGTGCAGATGAGTAGTAACTATTTGGACTCTGAAATCCCCCAAACCATATTACCCCCAGATTTCAACCTGAAAATGGAAACTCCACTAGTAGGAAAAGTTAGCAGGCTACACTAGAGTATGACAGAAGAACCAATAGCCTAAAAAGAAGTCAGAGGGGCAAGAGAAAAAAGGGGGAGAGTGTAGTTTTCCATATGCACATTTCAATGTGCCCAAAACAGGTGCAGTGTGTTACAGGGTCACTAACTGCTGAGAACCACAGGAATTTGCTGTCTATAAATTGGCAGAGTGAGATATATATCATATATGCAGATATATATATATATATATATATATATTACTTTTACTGTAATATGGTTTCTTTTAAATATATATATATATTGCATTGCCATTAATCTCCCTCAAATACACTGGCCTCTTCAAACATAATTCTTCTGTAGTTCTTGCCATTTTCAGAAGCAGGTCTGTGAGTCCTCTTCTGTGAGTGCCTTTAGTTGAGCTGCCATTGCTGCCTTGATGCCTTGAATCTATTTAAAACACTTACTACTCATGGTCTTTCAGGAAGAGCTGGAAATCACACAATGCCAGATCCAGTGGATGAGACAGACAAGGACACACCGTGCTGTTTGTTTTTCCATTGGCTAGCACTGGGCAATAGCATTTACCTTATTTTTGGTAAGAAAGTTACTCATGAAGGACTTACAGAACTGCTTCAGAAAGTGGCAAGAACAGAGATAAATGTGCTTAAATGTAGATTTAAGAGGGATTAATGGTAACATGTCTTTCACTCTAATTATATATATATACATATATTTCAGAACCAGGGATTGAACTCAGGCCTTTGTGCTTGCCAGACAAGCACTTATTCTACTAAGCCATCTCTCTGGCCCCTCTAATAATATTTTTAACCAAACAATCACACTTCCTATTCTTCTCTAAGGTTGGTACCAACACTAATGGCCTTTCAGGGAAGTCTTGTGGACTTAACCCGCTCCCAGCACTGGCTTTAAAAGATATAAATTTATGAACATGTTTGGGGTGTTGGGGTAGCTTGTGGAAAATTTGTCACAATTTCTGCAAACTTTTAGAATTGCATATCCTGGTAGGATGTGTCACTTGTGAATTCACTGTGCTTGTGAATTATCTGCTTAGTCTTAGTGTAAGAGGCGAACCCCAGTCAATTTATTCTCTACTTCCAAGCAACAGCTGCTGGGTAACGTCATAGAGGTAAGAAAAGTTTCCTTGTTAACATCTACCAAAAGTTCTGATATACAGAATGCAATGGCACCTTTAGCAGCTTAGGCAAGATGATAGGGACATCCTTTCCATTTTAGAAGAGAAAAAAAAAAAATCTTCTAAAAGGATTTTTAGAAGAAAAATTGTAGAAAATTGTAAGAAAAATTAGGGAATTGTGCTGGAACTTGGCTCAAAATTACCAAGAACTCTTTATAGCTTCCAAATACACACCTTTCCAGGAGCTGCCCTAGCGTCATTAGCTCTGAACTGCCCCCTAAAGAAGAGCAGGGCTAAGAAAGGGTCCTGTGCTTCTTCAGCCTCCTTCAGAACCTCCATGTGTCTCAAGGTAGTGCCATTTAAAACTCTGCTGTCCCAGTCAGTTACTCACCACCAAGCATACATGTGACTGTTCAAATAAAGGCTTTGACTCCATAGCTGTATTTTAAAAAAACAAAGCAAGATGACCTCTGATTTTCATTTATCTTCCTGCTACAGGTTGCAAAGGTGGTTATATGTTATACCTTCCAATAATTCTGCTTCTAAAGCCAGTACCAATGGAGGCAACATCAATGGAGGTGGAAATAATGGAGAGATAAAGAAACACGTAGGCACCCAAGGAAAAAAGAAATACAATCCTAATCTTCCAGAAATACTTCCAAGGTCTAGGAGGAGAACACAGTGATGATGTACGTCAAAGCATCGTCACTTGAAAGTTATGTCTTAAAAGCCAAAGAGGGATACAAGGGTAAGCACTGCATATAGAAACTTCAGGTCTTGTTTTCAAATCACTCGTGGGTTTGAGGTGCTGAAAGCTGTGTAGGCCTGGGATTTATGCATAATCAGATCACTCAAAAACATATACATGGCTGCCAGAGCAAAGTACAATGTTCACTTTTCAAATCACAAGAAAAGCTTTGTTTTAAGTAGGCTGAATTGACTAAAGTTTAGTTTCAGTGAAGCATGTTTTTGCTTTGGGTGTCATTATTTGGCTTGGCGTCTAGGCCAAGGAAACCTTTTTCTTACTTCAACTGTTGTTTTTCTTCTGCTGCTACAACTGTGAAAGTCCAGGCAGGATTCTGATGATACAAATTTAAATGAGAACGGCTCCCTGTTTACCTTTGATTCTGATAAAGGGAGTGGGGGAGCACGGGGTCTTGACTGCTTGCCAGGACTTGTAAAGCTGATAGTTGTGCCTTGTCTCCAGAATAATCTGGAAAATCAAGTTTAGCTGGTTTGATCAAAGAGTTTGCAAGTCAGTTGAGAACACTTGCATGCAATAACTATAGATACTGTATACATCCACCAGCCAAAGGCCGAAAAGCTAATAGCTCTGCCAGAGATAAAGGATTATGTATGTTATGCTTGTGAATACCAAAGGAAAAAACTCTCCATTTTAATGTTATTGGAGAGCATTTGCACTGGTTAGACATTCAGACAAACAAAATACTCTAAATCTTAGGGATTTAAGTCATGACGAAAATCTTTTTTTCAAATCCTACTGCTATCTGCCCATTTAAATCCTGTGTAGAGTGAGGGAATCAGCTCTACACTTCCTATTATTGACAGCTCATCCAGAGAGAGTAGTTTAAATAGTTTCAAGGTGAGGTTGCCTCCCTGTTTTTGCAGTTCCTTTCATCCAGTTCTTTTCACCGTAACACGTGTGAGACAAGATAATTTTGATCAAGATTGATGTTGGGCCTGGCATACATTCTTTTTCGGACATCCTTCTGGGCAAGTCAGTCATGCAAGGGTAAAAAAGTTTGTTTCTCTGCCAAGAAGCAATCCTGGGCCTGAAAACTGTATGTGTCAATGTGAGAAATTCTAAAAATTAAAACCAAGAAGAATCCTGAAGTCATCCGTATCTGGTCTCTCTCATGAGTCACCCACAGGTCTGGGTCTCACAGGCTTATCACAAGGCCTGTGTCTTTATTTCCACTTAACTTACTCAAGAAGCAGTGTCTTGGTTTGCAAGACTATAGACAACAAACTGCACCCCCAGCAAGAAGTTCCCTCTTTAAAGGATAGCATTAACTAAGGTGAGACAGAGGTGAGCTGCTCAACCCCAAGTGTGGAATACTATGGATATGGGCTGGAATGGTCACTCTTCGTGTCTCTTATATCCTAAACTTGGTGTTATCTTACTTACTATCACAAAGTCCCATGAAATAACTACTGGGGAAACTTTAAATACACACACACACACACACACACGCACACACACACACACCACCCATTGACCAGGCATTAAACAAAATTACAAGTACAGTGGTGACATACCTAAACAAATCCGTCAGACAAGTCACTGAACGTTATATGCCATGCATAACAATAGGCAATGCGGTATTCAAGTTTGCTCTAATTAAAGAACAACTTTGTTGCTAAGAATCGGTGTGTTACAAACATACATTCTTGCAAAGAATGTTCCTGAGTATTAGAAAGATGAGAGTTAGATCTCAGGTTTCTGGGAACTATTCTTAGATTCTCAAGGTATTTTCTTTATTCGTGTACATTTTTGAAGAGGAAGCCAGGAGTCCACGTCACATAAACAAGGTCTGATTATGTTTCAAATGGCTGTTGCGGGGCTTTTCTTCTTTCCTCCTTATTTTTCCTTCCCTCCCCACCAAGTTTCTCTTCTTGGAATCAGGACCTAAACCGAAGTTAAACATCATAAAGAAATTTACTTAGTTAAAACAGACTTTTATGGACTGAAAAGCATTTTTACAGTGTAATCTGCATTTTTGTGAGTGCTTGTGGAAAATCCCCAGTGACTGAGTGGTACTTGAAGCCTGAAAAATACACATTGCCCGTGAAACCCTCAAACGGTGAAAGGGGACACGGGAAGAAAATGCACGTGTCGAACCCATCTGTCCCTTGTCTCCAGAACAAAAAATTGCTTTTATGGGCCACACTGCTCTTTGGCTGCACCCCCTTCCTGGCTCAGATTGTGATCCCCAGGGCCACAGCAGACCCTGCTGTGAAGCCATCTCTGCTCGAGGCCCCTCCTCACTGTCTTTCCTATCAAGCCCTCCCAGTCCCTTCTCAGATCCTCTGCGTCTCGTCGGTTCTCCAGCCTCATGGTCCACGCCAGGGTTTTGTTTCCAGCAAACATCTTTATTTCTCAAGACTCACTTATTCGACTGAATTCTTCATCAGATCCTCTGTTGAGGCTGCGGCGGGCCCAGCTCTTCTTCCCCTCCTCACCTGACACAGCAAAGGCCCACGCGCCTCTGCGGCTGCCCCATGCATGCATTCTGCCCTCCTCTGCGGTTCTGGGGCTTCCCTTTCTCCGGTTTTCGGCTCCTGAGTGTGCAGATGAGAGGAGATGAAATGGCACCTTTTCTCGTTTGCACTTCCATATGCTTGCCTTGAACGAGAATGAGGTGAAATTACAGTTAATTTGCCAGAAATAGCATACTCTTGTGACAACATAGGAAGTCATGCTCGAGTGGGAACAACAGGAAAGCTCTGAAAGCCCTGCTGAGGCGGATTACACTGCCTTATTTTACATTTAGTAAAATGTTCTACATTCCCACCTTCTTGGACTCTGTCAAAAGTTATTCCCAAATTTCCCTTCCTATTCCTACTCCTTTGAATCCTCCCTTTCTGTTTTGTAGAACCCAACACTGGCTTTCTCTCTCTTAATGTGTAAATCCTCATAGGAAAGGTGAACCCAAGCCCTCACCTGTCATCACTTTGGATAAAAAGATCTAACTTCCTTTTCCCTTTAGGAAAAATCCCTTCTAAATGGCTTTTTTATATAGTTGACAAAAAAAAATTCTATTTTTTGTTCTTTTTTTTTTTTTTTGTTACAGGGTCTCACTACATATTTCAGACTCGTAATGATACTCCTGTTTTCAACCTCCCCAGCAACTGGGATTACAGGCATGTGCCACCATGCCCAGATTCCATCGCTGGCTCAGTGCACCCTGGGGGGAGGGACCAACATGGGATGTGGCTATGAGTGGAACCAGCTCTTCTTCCCTTCACCTACGCTACGAAGACCAACGCTTCAGGGACTGGGGACTGGGCTCGAACCCCAGTCCCTGCATTTGCCTAAGCAGGTGCTTAGTCCACTGAGCTATCTTGCTGGCCCTAAGAATTCTATATTTTTGCTTAAAATTATAACTTCATGTATGTTCTGAGGCTTCACAATTTTGTCCATACATGCACCAACTATGCCTTTACTAGAGACCTACCCCTAAGTGCATTTAGTGCTATCTTGGATTTATTTATCCCAGTCACAAGTTGACTTATATTTGGAAGTTGAATGTTGAGTCTCACACAAGCTAGTATCTCCAATCTAAAGCTCTTCAAACAGTATCAGCCCTAGTTATGCATCTATATGCATCTAGTCTTCTTTTAAAGATACTGACACCTGAAATTGTTTAAGGATTTTCTTAAGAATAATTTCTGCTGTGCATGGGGCACACCCCTGTAATCCCAGAACTCAGGAGCCTGAGGTAGGAGGATTGCTGTAAGCTCAAGAATAGGCTGGGCCATGAAATAAGTTCAAGGCCAGCCTGATGTACAGAGCAAAATCCTGCTCAAAAAGAGCCTCTCTACCCCCCCCCCAACAAAACCAATATTTTCTATTATCTTGTTATAAATTTCTTTAATAAAACTGTTGAAACTTTCACCAAATGGCACACTTTATTTTTGGCCATACATTCCTGGACTGAATTTATCAAACACATCCACAGTTGGTCCTGAATACAAAATATAACTTTCTTAGAGATACTTGAAGTTCGGTATATACTGAACTGAGCCAATACTACCTCTCTGACTTCTACCTGCTTCTATCTCCATTTTACTCAGATTTTTTTCCACAGGGAAAATCATGTGTTTCTTGAGCCACAGATGGGACCTGGCAGCCTGCTGTCTACTTCCATCTAAATCCACCTTGCAAGCAATGGATCCAAGACAAAGCTATACGCTGGTCTCCTACAGCGAAGGCCTGCGGTGTGGAGAGCCTGAGCACAATGTGCCTCAAGTGTTTGAGAGGCACCACATGGGCAGCTCATGCAACCCATGGGGAGGGCGTCCCCTTGGGGTGCTTGCTGCGGTTGATGTTTTTATCTACTTTTGGCTATACTAGGGATTGAACCCAGGATCTTCACTCTGAGTTATATCCCCAGGCCATCATCATTATTATTATTATTATTTTAAGGCAGAATTTCTCTGAGTCACTAAGCTGCTTGATCTGGTCCAGAACTCACTATCCTCCAGCCTCAGACTCCAGAGAGCTGGATTACAGGGATGCCCCAATAGCTGGCTGGTGATGACTTTTGAAGGATGTCCAGCAAACACCACAGGGGTAATTTCAGCATGGAGAAGGAACATAATCAAGACACAATCACAAACCCCATGCCACCCCAGCCTCATTTCCAGTTCTGCAGTTGATACCCTCCTCCATGTCTCCATTGAGTCCTCATTGGCCTACAGCCTCATCTCCTCAGCTCTGGGATCACCTACCTTCGTCCTCTGCCCCAGGAGCATTCATTTCTATTTACCCCTATCAAGGCTCTGGTCCAGCTGTAATTAATATACTCCATGCTATTGCTTCTCTACTTGACTTTATTGTTTCTCTGCCTACTGAATTTCTACTCATCAATTCCACTCTGAGAAGCTTTCCCAACTTCTCTGTGTAAAATAAATGTACTTTCTTGTATAGCATCCCATCATATAGCCCTTGTCTCAGCCAGGCCTTTATTAGACCTAGTTGTGTACTTGTCTGCCTCCCCAACAAGACTATAAACTCCTTGAGAACAAGAATTATATTTAACTGTTCTTCTCTAGTGATGCCCAACATAGTGCTTTGCAGGTAGCAGGTTCTCCATTATTATCTATTGAATTGAACTGAATAAATGGTTACTGAATGAAAATAATTACACATAATTTTATCTACATAATTATAGCTAAGCTGATACAGGTGGGTACTTTGCAATTCTTTTTGTTTCCAAGTCTCAACTTGCTGTTGAATCATTTGTAGATTTCCTGACAGATTATTTTTTATATTACCAGGACTTAGTGGTATAAAAATATGATCTAGTAATTTGACTTCCTGTAAAAGTAGTTCCTTAGTTTTGTGATTTGTGTACAGGAAATGTAGCTGGTATTATTCTTCCATTATCAAGTAAGATCATTTCAGTTTTAGGGTGAGAGTTTTCTTTTTTGCTTCTTGATGCCTTCAAAATCAAAAGGAATGATTTTATTCTCACATAAAGTGTAGCTAAATGTGCTAATTGTATGTCCTATGTGAAAGTGAAGGTTATATAATTTATCTGTATAAATTGAATGATTCAGTACAAATGATTCTCTTATGCTAAAGCCATAGTAGGTTCAACTATTTAGCAAGTGAATGCATCCATGATAATGATGTTCCCAGGAAACTTCTGGTGATGGAAAATAAATGAAATATTAGAGAGTTTTCATTTGCTTTGGGCCATTCTGAGATGGAAATGCCAGACACTGGTTTAATCAGCTTTTTATTTGAGGTCTTTTTCATAGGCTGGGGTCATTTGAACCAAGGAAATGATTTTATTCACAAACTCTCTGACCTGGATTAAGGGAAAATCTGTTGTTTCTTTTTTTTTTTTTTTTTTTTTGTCTTTTTTGAGACAGGGTCTCACTGTGCAGTTCAGGCTGGCCTTAAGCTCACTTTGTAGCTCAGGCTGGTCTCGAACTCACAACAATCCTCCTGCCTCAGCCTCCCTAGTGCTGGGATTACAGGCATGCGCCACCACGCCCGGCAAAAATCTGTTGTTTCTAAGCCACTTGGATTACAGTTTCACTTAGATCAGGTTCATGTGCATGTGAAGGCCTCATCTTTATGTTCCTCTTCACATTTTATTGCACAACAAATTCTTTCCAGATTTCAAACCAAACCATGTACAACTAAATTCAAAAAGAAATATAAAAGTCCATAAACAAGACTTTTGTGGTTGAAATGCCCAGCAAATCAGGAAAATGAAATAGACTCATTAAGAATAGTGTGATAAGGGCTGGCAAGCAAGCTCAGCAGACTAAGCACCTGCTTAGGCAAGCACAAAGACCAGGGTTTGATCCCCGGCACCACATGCTGTACTGGCCCTGACCCTGAACACACAGCCATTAACCAAAACCAGGTGTGGTGGTACACATCTGTGATCTCAGCATCAAGCAGGCTGAGACAGGAGTGTAGGAGACACTTCTAAGTCCTCATCTCGGTCCAAGAAACCAATATTTGTAATCCCAAAGTTACGTTATTGGAATCCCATCAAGTTGATTCCAATCTACCACGTTCCATGCAACCTATGGCAAGAATGAAGACACTAAATTATATTTTTAATCATCAGGGAGTTGAGGGGCTCTAGCTCCAGCAATGAAGATGGCTTTCGGGAATCAAGAGAGTGACCCAGGGCCTTACCCAGTTTTTATTCAATTGGGGAGCGGCTTGAGAAGGATTGACTGAGAATTGTGGGAATTAGGTGACTACTGTGAGCTTAGCTAGGTGGGTGGCCTCTGCATTATTATATAATGCAGAGAGAGTAATCTGCATTATATAATATCTAATGTTTTGGGAAGTCTGGAGCTTCAGCTTTGATGTAGTCTTTCAAGCCCCAGGAAGTCATAGCCTCTATCTCGATCCCAGCTGGCAGCATGGAGCATTAGCTCTACCATCCTGTCTCCACTCAGCTCACATTAAGGAGCAGCAGGCTTACCAGGGAAACACTCATGCCACCTTCAAAGATTATCACCATCTTTGTGTCGTTTGATCATTCTTGGTTTGAAGTTGAGACTGTCTGAGAACAGAATTGCTACTCCTGCTTTTTTCTGAGGTGCTGGGGCATGTAGTATTGTTTTCCATCCTTTGACTTTGAGCCTATGAATGTCCTTTTGTGTTAAGTGTGTTTGTTGTATACAGCATATTGTTGGATTTTGTTTCTAATCCACTGTGCCAGTCTATTTCTCTTAATTGGAGAATTGAGTCTGTTTACATTTATGGTTATAATTGAAATGTGCTGACTTATGTTTGTCATATTTACCTGGCATCGTCTACTGCTTTGTAACCTGTGTTTAATTGACTGTCCTGTTTAGTGGGTTCCTTCCATTCTCTTGCATGGAGTTCTGGTCATTGTGGTCTCTCTCTAGAACATCTTTCAGCAGCCTGTGAAGGGATGGCTTTGTCATCATGAAATTCTTTAGTTGTTCTTTGTCGTGGAAGTATTTCACTTCTCCGTCAAACTTTAAAGAGAGTTTTACAGGGTATAATAGTCTGGGCTGGAATTTGTTTTCATGTAGGACTTGAAGAACTCTGCTCCATGCTCTCCTTGCCTTCATTGTTTGTGTAGAGAAGTCAGCTGTAATTCTGATGGGTTTTCCTTTGAATGTGAGCTCCTTCTTCTCTCTAGCAGCTTTCAGTATATTATTTTTGTGTTGGATTTCTGCGATCTTAACTATCATATGTCTCAATGTGTTTCTGCTTGGGTTGAGGTTATTTGGTGTTCTGTATGCTTCTGGTGACCTGAATGTTGGATTGTTTTTCCATATTTAGAAAGTTTTCTGTGATTATTTCTCCCCAAATTCTTTTTATGTCATTTGTATTGACTCCTTCATTCTCATTGATACCAATTATTCTCACATTGTTCATCCTGGCATCATCCTGCAGGTGATGGATTATTTTTTCTTGCATTCTCGTTGTTTTTAAGAGATCCTTTCTCACCTTTTCACTAGCTGCTCCGGCATCTTCAAGATCTGAAACTCTGTCTTCACTTTCACTCAGATGGTTTTGTAGACTTGTGATTGCTATTTTTAGTTCTTCTATATCTCTTTGACTGTGTTTCATGTGTTCTATTTCTTTTCTGTATTGCTCATTCAAGGAATCCATCATATTTCTGATCTCCTCAATTTTTTTATCCATGTCTTCTTTAGAGGTAGTTATTAATTCTTTTTCTGGTGTGTTTCTTCCAAGTTGGATTTCCTCTGTATACTTCTATACTTGTTTCGGTATTTCAGATCCTATGACTTCAAAAAATTCTTTTTTGATTTCAGAACTTATTTCTGCTTTGAGTTCCACATGATCTTTCTGCTGTTGTTTCTTTGTTTCAGATGCTGTTAATTCATATATATCAGCTGGAATAGTGCTCTCTGCACTTGTTCTGGGTGAGCATAGTTTTTCCACCCAATGTTTCTGGAATTCATTCTTTATTTCAGATACTATGTATTCAAATATTTCTTTTTTAATTTGGGGAATTACTTCTCATTTTATTTCCTCTATAGCTTTCTGCTGTTGTTCCTTTGCTGCTGTATCTGTTAGTTCATTCATTGCAGCTGAGCTAGTGTCCTCTGCCCTTCCTGATGGACTCAAGGTCTGGGATTGCATCTTTCCCCTTCTCTTTGTCATTTTTCATAGCACTGATCTTTGACCTTTGGTGTAGAGCTTTGGTGCAGCTATAACCTTAGCTTGTTATGAGATTCGGGTGCCAGTCTATTAAGTTTGAGATTTTCCAGGTATGCCTATCCTGGGTCTAGCTGTTGTGTTCAGTTCCTTTTTTGCTGTAGCTCCTTTGGTTCCCCTATGTTGGTTCCCGGGGTCAGCCCTCCTGTGTCAGGCAGGTTGTTCCCCAGGTGGGCGGGCCTGGGCTTTGGTGGGTCTTCTGGGCTCACAAAAGGATAGTGGATGATCTTATTCACTGAGTAGGCTGTACTGGGTCGGCCAGGCTGTGCTGGGTCTGGGTCTACAGGCTGTAACCTGAGAAGGCTGGGAAAGGTCCCTCTGGTGCAGTGGGCCTGGAGCCCTCACTCACGGGCCAGGCTGTGCTGGGTTTCAGTCTGTGACGTGGGAAATATAAAGTTCATGTGTTGGTATATAAGTCTTGATCTATCTAGGTCTTAACCATCCAGCAGAAAAGTATAAAAATGAAGTATACATCGTAGGGCCATAATATTAAGCTGAGCTGTAAATGGCTATGGTCAACAATTTCTTTGAATAACTCACTATTGTTGTGGAATGCTGGACTGTGTTGGATTGTGGTGTTGAGTTCAAGCACCTAAGTTAGTTGAATGTCAATGGAGTGCCCACCTTTGACAGGTGTAGACAAAGGAAGGGGTGTAGAAAGAAAAAATCATGATGTGTGTGTATGGACAGTACAGTTGGGACAGATAACGCTGTGCTTCTACATAATTCTATGAGAGGCAAGATCTGCACTAATGGTGGTTGGACAGGATATTATGTCGGCTTCTAGTACTACGGTCATCCACTAGGAAAATAATTATTGAATTTTTGATAAAATTCAGGTATAAAAAAATAAGATAAGTAAGCAGCTACACTCTTAATTCACTGATAAGAGATATCTGCTAAAATAATATCTGTAAATATAATATCATGTATGCACCTTTACAATACCAAAACATTATGAAAACAGTTTGCAATGTATTAATTTATCGAATCTGTATTGTTAAGGTGTCTTGAAACTGTCTGATTGACATTTGTAGTTCAATAAAATAAAAAATAAAATAAAATAAAATAAACACACACACACAAAAAAAAAAAAAAAAAACAAAGATTATCACCAGCACCTCAGCTAGACCAATACACATTGCTTAAGGCCAGTCTAAGGATAAACAGAAGTCCTAGCCAGCTCTCTACATAACAATACAAGGAAATAGGATCAGGCTCAGTCAAAATGGAGACAGTTGGTCTTCTTTCAGGGAGAGCTGCTCAGGTGGTCCCCCACAAAGAGAATCACTGCAAGTCCAAGCTGCATAGTGAGACCCTATACCAAATACATTTTTTTTAAAAAAAGAATGGTGTTACTGAGACTTAAAGTACAATTCTGTCACAAATCTCATTGATTCTTAAGCAGATATATTATTGCTCTTTACTAACCCAGATTTTTACAATTAATATAATTATTAATCTTATTTACTTAAAAGATGAAACCCTTTCACTTACTAATAAAAATAAGCCATATTAAAATTAGTATTTTCAATTATAAATACTAGAAAGGTTTATGTATTCTTATTCTATCAAATTGAAAATTTATCTTTTCGGTAAAAGTAAGTTTCCAGTTACCATCTCACAACACACAGTGTAGGGAAAAAAAAATTGTCGGCTGCCCCTAAGACAAAGGACTACTATCTAGAATATATAAAGAGGACTAGGGAGGTAGTTCAGTAGAATGAGCACTTGCCTGGCAAGCACAGGGTCCTGGGTTCAATCCCCAGTACACAAAAAAAAAAAAAAAAAAAAAATTAGATCCTCCAAATTTAAAACTCCATCCAAAATTAGGCATCTGAAGTGAATAAATAATTTATTCAGGAAGAAATAGAGATGGAAAATAGATATATAAAAAAATATTCAACAGCATTGGTCATTCAAGAAATGCAAATTAAAGCAATGCTGAGGTTCCATCTCATAAAGAATGGCTGCTATCAAGAAATCAACCACTAACAAATGCATTCTGGGCTTTGGGGAAAAAAATAACACTTCTCTTCTGTTGGTGGAAGTGTAGATTGATACAACCACTGTGGAAATCAGAGTAGAAATTCCTCACAAACTAGAACTAGAGGTTGCCTTTAACCCATCTGGGGAAAGGGTAAGGCATGAGAGAAAATAATCTAGTTATAGCTTACACAGGTGCAAATTCCCTATATCCTTGTGTGTACCTAATATGTATCAGTAAACTTAATAATAATTTTTAACATTAATTATTTCTATCTCACACAATCCCTTGTTTGGTTCAAAGCTACTTCTACCAGAAATTCCAAAATAGTGTCCACCATAATTATTGCGCTGTTCAGGATGTGTAAGTGAGAGAGCTCATTTCCAAATGAAAACAAGGTTATAAACATATAACTTTACTTACATGAAGAGTATGTTATTCCCCAGGCTATGCGTTGTAATATTGATGGAAAGAAGTATAAGACAATATTCTTGAGCTCAAACAGATCATTAAAATCATATAAAATAAAAGGCAACAGCCAACAATAACTATGAGAGTTCGGAGTAAGAAGTAATGAAGAAGCTGCTAGAAATCAGGAAGCAAGTCATGCAACCTTCTGGGTGGGTGACAGAAGGCAAAATATGCAAAGTGCATGGGATTAACCTCAGTCTGTTCAATAATCAAAGCGAAGAACTGTGGAGTGACAAGTTATCTCTTGAGAGGTACCAGAGACACGAATTCAAGTGTGGGGTGTATGGATAAATGTGGACCATGACAGAAAGGGGTGACAGAAGCAATCATGGGATTTGTAGGTGATAACACTGGGTTTGCATTTGTTCTCTGTTCTTAGCACTGAGCTCCAGAACAAAGTCTGTGCTAAGACCTCAGGCAAAGGACTGGAACAGTGTGTACCCCCTCTTATGACATTAGCACTCAGATACCATGGAATACTTCAAAACACAAGTTGGAAATTGTTACCAATGATATTGCTAAGGATCACATTAAAATACCATTTGAAGAAAGTCCTTCAAGAAGTTTCCTCTAAACTTACAAAATCTAAAAGTATCATTACCTGTCAACAATGGCAAAAGCTGGCCTCTGCCTAGTACCTACCTGGTGCTGTCCCTGTTGTTCGCCTGTTTTAGAAACACTGCTGTCCTTCCACACAATAGTGTCACACCTCTCCCAGCTCTCTCCTTCTGTGTTGCCCTCATCTCAGAGCAAATATCTCCTCGGAGAAGACTTCTCTAAGCACCTCATCTGCATGACAATTCCAAAATCTCTCCGCATCTCACATTTTATGGGGTTTCTTCACAGAAATTCCCTGCAATCTGAAATGACTTCCTGGAGTTGTTTTTCTCTTACTGATTGGCTCTTGCATCATATTTTTTTTCTTCTCTCTCTTGACTGCATCATCCTTATCTTCTTGCCACAGAACAAAAACTTCTGGACTCCATCCCTGTCTTGTCTCAGTTGTTATTTCTCTTTACTATGAAAGTTATTTAAAAGGTTCTGCTTTTGCTGGCTCTGTTTTCTGCCCTCCCACTGTCCCTTGTGCTTACTGCACTCAGCCCCTGTTAACCACTGTTCCATCACTGTATCAAAGCACCCAAGATACCAACCTAAAGGAGGAGCAGTTCAATTTGGTTCACTGGGCAGAAGGGTGGGTCTGCAACCAGCTGGCTCTACTGTCCCAGAGCCTATGCTGAGACAGCATTAGGATGAGAGTGTGTAGGGGAAGAGGTGCTCAAATTACAGAAGACCGGAAGTGAGAAGAGACAAAAGGAGCCAAGATTCCCATGCTTCATCAGGGCAGTCCCACAGTGGCTAAATTTCTTTTCCCAAGTCCCACCCCGTAAAGCCTTCCAAATCTCCAACAGTGCATTCAGCTGAGGACCAACTATTCAACATGTGAGCCACTGGGATAATTTTATTAGCATATGATTATATAAGAATGACATTAAAATGTCCAGAACTCCACGAATGAGAACAGAAGGAACCCGCTAAAAAGGGCAACAATTAAACATAGGATAAAAAGGAGTAAACAACAGCAGTTAAATATCAAGACAATCATAAGTCAACACATTTCAGTTATAACCAACAATGTAAATGGACTCAGTTCACCCATTAAGAGAAATAGACTGGCACACTGGATTAGGAAACAAAATGCAACAATGTACTGTATATAAGAACCACACTTCACTCAAAAAGAAATTCATAGGCTCAAAGTCAAAGAATGGAAAACAATACGACATGCCCCAACACCTCAGAATAAAGCAGGAGTAGCAATTCTGTTCTCAGAAAGTATCATCTTCAAATCAACAATGATCAAACAACACAAAGAAGGCCACTATATATTGGTTGGAGGAAAAATTCAAGAGAAAGAGATAACACTCATAATTATCTATGCACCAAACACAGGAGCACCCAACTATGTAAGACAAATCTTAATAGACATGAAAATCCTAACATCCAAGACCACGATCTTAACAAGAGACCTTAACAAACCCTTATCTCAAAAAGATAGGTCAACCACATAAAAAATTACCAAGGAAGTAGCAGAACTAAACCATAGCTTGGTAGAAACAGACCTCGTGGACATATACAGACTGTTCCACCCAACCATAGCTGAATGCACATTTTTTTCAGCTGCATATGGTTCATATTCCAAAATAGATCACATACAAATCCATAGATCATGTGTAAGTGTATGCAAGAAAATAGAAATTATCCAATGCATATTATCTGACCATAGTACAATGAAACTGGAAATAAAAGACAAAAGAAAGCAGAAAAACCCACTAAATTCATGGAAATTAAACAACACCCTACTCAGCAATCAATGGGTCACAGAAGAAATTAAACAAGAAATTCAACAATATCTACAATTCAATGAAAATTCAAGCAGAACCTACCAGAATCTATGGGATCCGATGAAAGCAGTTCTTAGAGGGAAAATCATACCTATGAACTCACACATTAGGAAAACAGAATGGGAACAAATAAACACCCTAATGTTGCACCTCCAACATCTAGAAAAAGAAGAGCAAACGAAAACCAGAGCACAAAGACTGAAAGAAATCATAAAGATTAGAGCAGAAATTAATTCAATTGAGATGAAGAAAACAGTTCAAAGAATCCATAAATCAAAAAGTTGGTTCTTTGAAAGACTAAATAAAGTTGATAAGCCTCTAGCCAACCTCATCAAAAAGCGGAAAGAAAAAATTAAAATACAACCAATAAGGAATGAAAAGGATGAAATCACCACAGACCCAGTGGAAATTCAGAAGATTATCAATAGTTACTTTGCTTTATGCTCTCAGAATAGAAGACAGAACAAATGGACAGATTCCTCGAAAGGTACAAAATTACCAAAACTGAACCAAGAAGATATAACAACTTTCAATAATCCAATAACAGCCAACAACATATGAAACATAATAAAAAGCCTCCTGACAAAGAAAAGTCCAGGTCCTGATGGATTCACAGCTAAATTCTACAAGAAATTTATACAAGATATAATCCCTACACTCCTCAAACTCTTCAAGGATATTGAAAAGGAAGCAGTGCTCCCAAAATCATTTCTGGAGGCAAGCATTATGCTGATTCCAAAACCAGGGAAAGACACAACTAAAAAGGAGAACTACAGGCCAGTCTCCCTCATGAACATAGATGCAAAAATAGTCAACAAAATCCTGGCAAATAGAATACAGCAAATCATCAAGAAGATCATACACCATGACCAGGTAGGATTCATCCCAGGGATGCAAAGATGGTTCAATATTCAAAAATCTATAAACGTAATACACTATATTAATAGACTGAAATCTAAAAACCACATGATCATCTCAGTTGAAGCAGAGAAAGCTTTTGACAAAGTCCAACACTCATTCATGTTCAAGGTCCTACAGAAAACTGGAATAGACGGACTCTACCTTAACTTGATAAAAGCCATCTATGACAACCCAAAGCTCATATAATCCTAAATGGGGAAAAACTGAAATCTTTTACTCTTAAATCAGGTACATGACAAGGATGTCCTCTATCACCCCTCCTATTCACTATAGTTTTGGAATCATTAGCAACAGCCATTAGAAAAGACAGAGAAATAAAATGAATAAGAATAGGTAAAGAAGAAGTTAAAATATCACTATTTGCAGATACTTTACTTAGAAGACCCCAAAAGAAACCAAGAAACTACTAGAACTGATAGGGAAATCCAGTTGCATAGCAGGATACAAAATCAGCACTCAAAAGTTAATAGCATTCCTCTACACAGATAACAAGCACATTGAAAGGGAAACAATACCTTTACAATAGCACTGTGGAAAGTGAAATACCTTGGAATTCACTTAACCCAGGAAGTCAAAGATCTTTTCAGGGAAAATTACAACACCCTAAGAAAAGAGATTATACAGGATTTCAGAAAATGGAAAGATATTCCGTGCTCCTGGATAGGAAGAACCAATATCGTGAAGAGGACCATACTCCCAAAATTGCTGTACAGATTTAATGCAATCCCTATCAAAATTCCACCAACATACCTCCCAGACTAGAAATCATTCCTAAAATTTATTTGGAACCAGAAAAGACCTAGAATAGCAAAGGCAATCTTGTCCAGTACAGACAAGGCAGGAGGCATCACAATTCCTGTCTTGAAATTATACTACAAAGCCACTGTGATAAAATCAACATGGTATTGGCAATGAAATAGACCTGAGGATCAATGGAATAGATTAGAAGACTCAGAGCCATCTACAAACACACTTAGCCATCTGATCTTTGACAAAGGGGCCAAAGAAGCCTACTGGAAGAGACATAACATCTTTAAAAATTTTTGCTGGAAAACCTGGCTTCATACATGCCGAAAATTAAAACTTGACCCAGCTCTATCACCATGCACTAAGCTAAAGTTAAAATAGATTAAAGATCTAAACATTAAAACAGAAACACTCAGCCTCCTGGAAGAGAAAGTAGGAGGAACTCTTGAAGACATAGGGGTAGGTAAGGAGTTCATGAACAGACATATATTTGCACGGGAAGCACTTGAAAGAATCAACAACTGGGATCAACTCTTCTTGAGGAGTTTCTGCACATCAAAAGAAATTATCAACAAAGTGAAAAGACAACCCACTAATTTTGAAAAATTACTAACTAATAAGCCATCAGACAAAGGTCTGCTGTCTGGAATATATAAAGACCTAAGATACAACAGGGCCCTCAAATTTAAAGACCCAATGCAGAAATGGGCATCTGAAATGAATACATGCTTCTCAGAGGACAAAATTAAAGAAGCAAATAAATATATGATAAAATGCTCCACATCTCTAGCCATCTGTGAAATGCAAATTAAAACAACACTAAGATACCATCTCACTCCAGAAAGAATGGCTATCATAAGGAAATCAACTAACAACAAATGTTGGAGAGGATATGGGGAATAGGGAACACTTCTCCACTGCTGGTACGAATGTAGATGGTACAGCCATTGCGAAGATCAGTGGGGAGACTCCTCAAAACAGTAGGACTGGAAATCCCATTCAGGCCAGCTATCCCTCTACTAGGAATTTTCCCAGAGGAACTGAAAACATTGTATCATAGTGATATATGTGTACCTACGTTTATAGCAGCACAATGTATGATATCAAAATCTTGGAAACAACCGAGATGCCTGTCATATGAAGAACGGTTGAAAAAGATGTGGTATTTCTATATAATGGAGTATTACTCAGTTATAAAGAATGATCAACTTGAAGCATTTATATTGAAGTGGATGCCACTTAAACATATACTCATCAGTGAAATAAACAAGACACACATGTGCAAATATCATATAGTCTCCCTAGTATAAGTGAAAAGAAGAAATCCAAATAGAAATGTACAACAACTAAAAAAAATTGAGTCAGAGAGGGCAAAGTGAATGGCATATGCTGCAGAGAGGGCAAAGTGAATCAGATTCTCTTCTGGATGAAGAGAACCTAAGCTCACAGATCAAAAATCAGAGAAACAGAAGGGCCGCAAGGCCAGCCAACGTTTTGGCCCTAGCCTTTCAAGGTCAGCGAAGACTCAGGACATAGGAGAACCTGTACTGCAACATCATGAAACTCAGTTGAGTTCCAAATTTTCTGAACAAGGAGATTATGGAGCCACAGAGGAAAGAGATCGAAGTTCTATAGTGTGCCTGGGGAGAGTCACATGGAGAGAAAACTTTCTCTCAGGCTCTCACAGAGCGCAAAATGGTCAAGCATTCACCATGACTCATCCACATGGATGACACAGACAAAGGATCTACAGAATAAGGTACAGGACTACAACATAAACCCTGAGGAGACTTCACTGACCTCATAAGAAACAAAAGTACATGTTTTGGTATATAGGTCTTGTTCTATGAAGGGCTTAACCATCCAGCAGAAAGGTATAAAAATGAGGTATATAACACAGGGCCATAATAATAAGTTGAGCTGTAAATAGCTATGGTCGACAGCTTCCTCAGATGACTCATTATTGTTGTGGAATGCTGGACTGTGTTGGATTGTGTTGCCAAGTTCAGGCACCTAAATTGGTTGAATAACAATGCAGAGCCCATCTTATACAGGTGTAGACAAAGGAAGGGGTATAGTAAGGAAGAATCATAATGTGTGTGTAAGGACAGTACAGTTGGGATAGACACGCCGTGCTTCTACATAATTCTATGAGAGGCAAGATTTGCACTAGTGGTGGTTGGACAGTATATTATGTTGGTTTCTAGTACTATGGACAACCTCTAGGAAGATAAAAAGGTAGAAAATATTAATTATTGAATCTGTGATATAATTCAGCTATAAAAAATAATATATAGCTGTATTCTCTTAAATCACAGATTAGAAACATCTCCTATAATAATGTATGTATGTGTAATACCATGTATGCACCTTGTATGATACCAAAACATTATGAAAACAGTTTGCAATGTTTTAATTTTAAAAAATAAAAAAAAAAAGAATGTAAAAGAAGAAATAAAAAACAGCACATTTTCTTTTGGTTTAAAAGTATAATATAGGGCCCAGACAGATGGCTCAGTGGAATAAGCACTTCCTTGGCAACCTGAAGGGTCTGAGTTCAATCCCCAGTTCCACCAAAAAATAATTAATAAAATAAAAAAATAAAAGTATAATATAGTTTGAAAAAAAAATACTTTTGGATTGAGATTAGTCATATTTTTTTAAGATCTTGAGAGCCATCATTAGGTTATTTATTTGAATTCACTCTATTTTTCTAGTGGGGACATTGACAGTTGTAAACTTCTCTTACAACCGTTTTCATGGAATAACATAGGTTTTGATATGTTGTGCTGTCATTGTTACTTGATATTGGGAACATTTTATTTCCTCCTTGATTTTTCCCATGATACATTAATTATTCGAGAGTATATTATTTAATCTCCAAGTATTTATATAGTTTCTTCAGTTTATCTTGCTATTCATTTCTATTTCCATTCCAATTAACCCAATAATATATAAGAAATTCATTTAAACATGCTGGATGTCTAAAATATGGCTTATTTGGATCAAGTTTCATGTGTCTCCAAGAGAAAATAAATATGTATTCTGTTGTTATTGAATAAAACACTCTAGGCATCTGTTAAATTCATTTGCCGAGTGGTGGTATGTTTCAAAAGCTCTGTTATTTTTTCATTGATTTTTGTTGTTGTTGAGGGGTGGGTTAAGTTGACCAATTTGTGAAAGTAGGGGATTGAAGTCTTCTATTACTATATTAATGTTCATTTGACATCGTGTGTCTATTAGTTTTTTTTATGAAATTGGGTGCATCAGAATTTTGTGCATATGTATTTATTATAATTATTGTCTCTTTCTGTTTAATTGTGATTTTTTGTCAGCATGTAGTGACTTTCTTGATCTCTTCTAATCAGCCTTAGCTTTAAGTCCACTTTATCTAAAACTAAGAAAGCTGCTCCTTCTTGCTTTCTGTCTCCTGATCCATGGAGTGTTGTTCATCCTTTTACTTTTAACCATTGTGGAATCTTAAAAATGATGACAAGAAAGTAGAAGGGAGACTTTTATTATATAAGAAGAAAGGAAGAAGGGAGCGGGTCATAAAGACAGATAATGGAGGGCCTGAGTATAATCAAAATACATTAAGCACGTTGAAATCCTCCAAAAATATGGAGGAGATGGTGGCTCAAGAGGGTGATGGGGGATTAAGTATGTGTGTACAAATCTGCCAAAATTAACCTATTGATCAGTAGAACCAATATGCACTAATTTTGAAAATGTGGAGAGAAAATGAATGTTTAAAAGTGGAATTCCAGATATTCCAAATCATCTACTTGCAAAATGACTGGGAGGCAATACTTTCAGAAGTAAGATAAGCCATTCTGACACTGGTTTGCCAATTTCCTGTGAACCGGACAAACACTACCTACTCTCCTGTACCTGGCCTTGATGTCAGGGTCCCCAAAGCAAGACCCTCTGTGACTTTGTTCAAGAAAAGCATGAAAACACAGCCTGGCAGCAAGCCCACAAAGCCAGCCCTTGGTCCCCTTTGGAGTGGAAATGCATGTCATCGACAGCCACAGCTGCCGCCTCTGTGCTAGATGTCATATCCTCTCTGTGTGGGAAATACTTCTCTTCTAGAAGGTAGTACAGGCTCTGCCACCCGCTACATAGTTATTTTGTATTTTTTGCCAAATAATGTCATTTGGCAAAAAAAAAGAAAAAACTGACCTCATCATTTAGGCAAAAAATAGTGTCATGCCTCACCCTTGAAGACACAGATTTTTAAATAGGATAAAGATTTTATGGAGTACTTAGCCTCTCTTTTCTATTTTACACAAAGAATCAAGCTATGGAGAAATTAAATGAATTGTCATAAATTCCAAGGGTTTTTAGAGTTGATACCAGCATCCAAGGGCCCTGACCGATACATAAAGCATTGATATTCAGTAGTGTCAGAATTTCTTGCATGAAAACATCTGCCCAAACATTAAATATCACTGAACTTCACACGCAGAAATGATTACAATCATCATTTCACCCTGATCCTTTGGTAAAAAGAGGGAAGCTTTATCTAGATTTCCCCAGTCATTTATTCCAGAGGAAATATTCCCAAAGGTCAGTTAAGGATTTGGACCTTCCTGCAGAAAGCTTTAACTGCTCAAATTACAGGTTTCTTGAAAAGCAGTCCGTGGCCTAAAATCGTTATTGATCCAAATTCTGCCTTTGCTCTTGTTTTTCTTTAGTGTCCCAGGATGCCTCTCTTCTTATTCATTATTAGTCAGGGTTTCCTCACCCGCTATGCCTTGGAAGCTTCATCGCCCTGAGATGTCACATAATAGTATTGACTTTGGCTTGCAATTAGGTTGCTTCACAATGGCTGGTTCTGCTCTGTAGCACTGTAGTTAGCTTGTCAACTTAGCAAGTTTGGTGATAAAATGCTGACGTATTGCCTGTTTGTATGATGCCACGTCACTTTCTAATTCGGTGACTTGAATACAATAGTTCATTATTCTCCAGATCATTTCTATTCTCTGTTTAAATGTTCTCTCTAGCTAATCCCACTAGTTGTTGATTGACATCAAAACATTCTAAGCTTTTGTATTCTCTCATTTTTCTTTCCTCTCAATTTCTTACAGTCTATCAGATCAGGAAATATCAGTTTTTCTCCCTTCACCAAAAACAACCATTTTTTAAGCAGAGATTTATCTTCAAGTTTCATCATTGCCTTTGTTGATTTGTTCCAAAATTCTGTGGGAGGTCGATGTACTCATGGATTACCACAGGTGAGATGTGTGTGTGACAGGTGGCCTTGCATCAGCCAGGCCACAACCCCAAACACGTGGCTTGTTTCCTTGCCATCCTATAGATGGTTAAAACACTCTGACTCTTTACAGAAGAACACCCTGCACTTTCCTTTTATTAGTTCATGTTTTCTCAGTTCCCAACTCAGAGATCATTTCTAATTTTTTTCTCCAAGGCCAACAAAAGTCCTAGTTCAAAATAACCTGGTTTTATATCTATACTTTCATCTTTTCCTGTATGAAGAGGAAGCAATATCTCATTTCCTTGTCTTCTTTCTACTACTGTCATCTTCCTGCTCCGGGTACTTCTTTCTGTTCTCCTTCTCCAAATGTCCTGACCTGTTCAGGGCAACCACTTCTGCCACCTCCTCTTGAAAGCCCATCTGCCTTCCTGGTGCCTCTGACTTGCTCTTCTAATTGTAGGTGTCTCACCTCTGCCCCCGTCATTATTGTCCTCATCTCTTTGCAACTCGGTCTCTCACCCACCATGCTTCTGAAACATGGAAGCGCCCTTCTCAAAAGTTTGAGAAACCTGATATGGGCAAAGTGCAAGGTTTGGGAACATTCCTGGGCTGAGACCCTGCACCCCATGTGGTAAACTTCTGTCTGTGTACTTACAACAGCCCATAGCTCTTTCCCTCCTGTCCAAGGCTCTTCCCGCCTTCTCGGCAGGCTCCTCTGTCCCTTCCTACCCCTCCAAGGATGAGCATCTCCTGTTCATAGTCCCTTGAACCTCTCTAACTACACTTCAGCAAGTGGGGAGGGAGGGACCGAGATGGCAGGTGAACCCTGGTCCCTGCATCTGCCTAAGCAGGTACCTTTCAGCTAAGCTGAACTGTCTGGCCAGCCCTCTTCTACATTATTATCCTATCTTTCTTATGACAGTTTTTTTTTTATTATGCCACTGTCTACATTACAAACATCACCTCTGATTTAAGATACAAAAATCAACATTAAAAAATTATAGCTTGAGGCTGGGGAGATGGCTCAGTAGAGTAAGCACTTCCCTGGCAAACGCAAAGATCTGAATTCAATCCCTGGTGTCACCAAAAATAAAATAAATAAAAATAAAAATAATACTTTTCTATGCACCAAAAATGATTGGCTATGAAAGAAATCACAAAAATAATTCTTCATGACATGTTAAAACAATATTTAGAAATCAACCTACACAAAGAAGTAAAAGACCTCTACAGTGAAAATCACAAAACAGTAAAACGGAAATTGAAAAAAAGACACTAAAAGATGGAAATGCCCCCAGTGTTCAGAGATCAGGAGAATTAATATTGCTAAAGTGGCCACATTAGCCCTGCAACCCCTAAGAAAACAACAACTCCCTTCACAGAGCTGTAAACAAACAATTCTAAAATTCAAATGGAAAGGCACAAATCCTAGAATAGTGAAAGCAATTCTAGGCAAAAATAATATGGATAGAGACATAACACCACTAATTTTAAAATAAACTGCAAAGCTATCACTTAAAAAAAAAAGTGTACAATTGGCACAAAAATTGAAACACAGACCAACAGAATAAATTCAAGGACACACAAACAATCCCTTGCAATCACAGCCATCTAATTCTGATAAAGAGGCCCAAAGCATATGTTGTGATGGGATCAGGAAGTAGGGGGCTTTATTGCAAATGATGCCTGGGGCCTGAGGAGATATCAGTAGAATAAGTGCTTCCCAGGCAAGTGCAAGGGCCTGAGTTCAATCCCTGGATATCCCTGGATACAGCTAATTTTCTTTTTTCTACCAAAAACACAAAGATGCCAGGGAAGAGGAGATCCATATCTAGAAGGCAGAAATTAGATCCCTGTCACACACCTCAAAAAAAAGTGTATGGTGAATCAAGGACATATGTATAAGACCTAAAACTTTGAAACTACTAGAAGAAAATGTTACAGGAAACTTTTGAAGTCATAGGTGTAGACAAACACTTCAGGAATAGGATTCTAACAGCAAGGTGATAGTAGCAAGAATCTATGAATGAACTGCACAAAATTAAAATGTTTCTCTAGCAAAGGAAAAGCATCATGAAGAGAGAGCCTACAGAAAGGGAAGTAATCTTGCACTCTTCCACCAGAGGATTAATATCCAAAATATATATTTTTAAAAGCAAAAAGTCCCAAATAACCCTATAAACAAATGGTCAAATGAACTGAATAGACACTTCTCAAAAGAAAAAACTATAGACTGTCAATAACTATGTGAAAAAATGGCGAACACCTATAGCCATTATGGAAATGGAAATCAAAAGCTACATTGAGATTCCAACTCACCCCACCCCCATCCAAACGGCTCTCAACAAGAATACAAAAAAGCAATAAATACCAGCAAGGCTGTGCTGGGGAAGGGGGGGTGACATTTGTGCACTATGGGGTAAAAATGTAAATTAGTACAGCCACTATGGAAATCAGCATAAAGTTTCCTCAGAAAACTAAAACTAGAACCACACAGCTATACTACTCCTTGACATTTACTCAAAGGAATTAAAGAAAGCATGCTATAGATACCTGCATATCTGTGTTTATTTGGACATAAATCACAATACGTAAAGTATGGAGGCTGCCTAGGTGCCCATCAATGGATGAGTGAATAAAGAAAAGATAAACGACAGGAGGCTAGGAGATGAATGTTTAGCTATAAGAAATGGTAAGAAGAACGAAGTTACGTTACTTGCAGGACAACAGACAGAGCTTTTCAATATGTCACACTCAGAAAGGCAAGTTCACATGATTTTTCTAATATATGAGATCTGAAAAAATTGGCATGAAAGTAGAAAGGAGCCTATTCTTAAATAAAAGGAAGGAAAGGAGAGGAAGAGAAGGGGTGAGCAAGGGATGAATAAGACCAAGATGTGTTATATGTGTGCATGAAAATGCCATGCTGAAGCCCAGTATTTTATAAAATTGGTAGATACTAATCAAATATTTTTAAAAATCATACAGTCAAAAATCATTCTTGATTACCCATGGACACACATTGTTCACATTCTCTAATTTGTCATTTACTAAACATTACTATACTCAGCACATCATCTAAGGATTGTATCAGTTAAGGCCCAACTCTAAGAAGTAATTAGCACTCACTGCATTTCATAGATAAATACATTGGTGATTAGACATATACTTTCTTACCCAAAGACAAATGGTCAGTGAGTGCCTGGGAATCCCAATTTAGAGTACGAAAGCAGCCCTCAATACTTAGAATGTATGGTCTTTACCCTGAGACACCTAGTAATGGACATTGGCTCATTAAACTGCAAGGAAAGAGACTTTACTGTGTGTTGCTGGACTCACTTCTAATCGCCTGCCACTCCACCTCAGTACTTTGCTCACAACAATCCTTATTCCATGGATAATGTGATTTGTCTACAACTCGCTCTGATGCATGTGCTTCACAGATGCTATAGATCCTCTGACTGTGACACATCTCAATTCCCATCCATCCCATAAAGGTGAGTGAAGGTGAATTTTTGAAGGTAAGAAGAAATTTAGCTGTAGGGTCTACAGTCTCCATAAAGTATCCCTAATAAATACTTTATGAAGTTAAATTTTAATGCATTATAATCTATTGATTTGTTAGAAAATTGACCTGAAGGTGAATTTATGGTGTCTTCCAATTGCCATTATTTTGTTGCCACTATTCCCTCATTCATCCATGCATTCCTTCATTGGAGCTCATCTTACCCTCTCCATGCTTACTGCCAAGTCCTCACTCAAAACTTCCTTCCCATGCTACAAACATCCACTCGGTCTAGGTGCCACCCTTTGAATCAAGCCTCTAGAGAGCCTCAAGAGAAACCTTTTAAAATTATGGCCAAAAACACCTCAATTCACCTCCTGTGTTCTCTTTATCTTTCAAAGTTTCTTCAGAATAAAGTTCAAAGCCTGGAGGCTGGCATGCTGCCATCTAACTGTTGCTGCTTTCCTTCAGCATCATCTCTTTGCCCTTAAGGTCTGCTACCTCATGCTTTGGCCTCCAATGTTTAGGAGAGCATCAAATCTTTTCATGCTACTGCCCTTTATGTAGCCATGGATGGAATGGAATGCAACATTGTATGCAGAGCATACAATCAAATGTCAGAGCACACAAGGGCTTTCATGTGTTGTTGCTGCCTGCCGAAGCTGCAGTTATCTGAGGCTGGTATTTCCCATGAATCTTTTCCTCCTCCTCTATAAATCTTTTCCTTAGAAAGGAAAGGCGCCTGGCTCACAGCAAAGTGGTTAGCATGAAATCAACAAGCTCTTTAGGGATTTGTCCATCGCTGTAGTACAGAGAACAAATTCCTACTGTTTGTCAGATTTCTGTGAACTTATATAAACAAGTTTCCCAGACATTAATGCACAAAACTCAGATGTAGTGATAGAAAAACATCACAGTACAAAAAGGCTTTCAATTCTCTTGGAAACACCATGCTTATTAAAGGCATAAACACTAGGTACAGAAAGTTCAGTAATCCTTTTCCTAAGGGCAATAATAGTTTTTGCAACACAAAATCAAATGGTTTCTCTTTGAGGGCTGAAAATAAAGTACCAGGTTGGAGAGGAAACAAAGTGTAACCAACTCAAACACTTGTGTCTGAATGGAGAGTCAGTCCTGTTCCCTTCTCAGCAGCCTCCGTCCTAATACACTGACAACACAGCCAGCTTTGACTCTGAATTTTCCAGGGCATGCATCCTTACACTGGTTGAGATTGCAAATTAATCACAGAAAGCCACCAGCTCATTCAATCCTTGCCTATTTCACCTATCCCTGTGTGCCCTACAGGAAAGCCAGGGCTCTGCCCTGAGTTGCACCCCTGAGCTTTTTTCTCAGAAACCATCATCCTGTTATGTTCTCACAACACAGCAATATTGATGATCAATTAAATTGTATCTGACAACCTTGTACTTGGGAAGGAATAGGGAAAGGATATAAAAAGATCAGGCTTTGAGTTACCCCATATAAGGGATCTCACATATGAACAGCAGTCAGAAGCAGTTATTTTTGAAAGCAGATTACTACTGCCATATTACGCCTGAGAACTCTGAACCCAGCAATGGAATGTTTTGCACAGGCTCTAGCAATTAGTAAGTGGCAGAACCCGAATGTAAACTGGCAACCAAAAGACATGTTCTTTCTCTTCCAGGCTAGCTGTTTCCCAGAAAAGAAGTACAGGCTTGTGGTGATACAGTTCTCTTCTAGGAAACAAGACACCCAAATAAGGCAACTGGTTCTCTTCAGTTCTGTGACCTCCTTCTATCTTGAGTAACAAAATTCATTGTGCCCACAGTAAAGTTCACAACTTATGTTCCCATGCTGTTACTGATGGACACTATTACAATGCTAGTTTTAGAAAAGATGTTTTAACTCAACACCTATGAATTAAACAGTAAAAGTTGAACAACAACATTCCACATATCTTGCCTCAGAAACCAAGATATGTAGGTATATAATGGTTTTATTTTCTTATTAAGTCCAGGGTGAGGAGGCAGTCACAGAAAAATATGAATATGTTAAAGTCAAACCACCCGTGACTTCCCATTGCACAGTATTTTACCCTCAGATAAAGTCCTTTCTTTCAGCCCTGCATGTGATGAACAGCAAAATATGAAGGAGTTGCCCTTCTATCATCTCTGCTATCATAAGTTCAGGCTCCTTCCCAGTGGCGTTCTCCATAGACTCAACAATGACTGGTGAGAGTGGTGAGATAGCTCAGTGGACTA